>ML776639.1:748194-760240 GCA_009831015.1 Picea engelmannii
GGCTTTAGGCCATTAGTTGTAATTATACCTCCTAGTCTCCTATATATACCAAGGAGCCATTTTCATTTTGAATCATCTTGTTCTTTAACATTTAAGTGGGGTAAAAGGAGGTTGCCCCCTCGAAGAGGCTTATTATCTGAAACTATATCTTTTTCAAGGCATTGAGTACTTTTTCTGAGGTTTTTCTATGCTATATTGATATTTGGTTCTTAACAATAGCATTTCAAATGAATAGCAAGGATCAAACCTTTATACAAAGTCAATCAAAAACATATTTACACAAAGAACTATCAATATAACGAAAACACTTTCTAGGGAACGGGTAAAATATGATAGTATGTTTTGAATATAGATGCAAAACAAGGTGCAAGTTAGGCAACCAACAAATGGCGACTCACTGGATGAAGCAATTATCTATGATTTGGTAATATTTCATCTTAGGAAGAAAAGAATAAGAATTGAATAAGGATTTAAGTTCCCTAAAATAAATTCACTTTGAGACCATATAGTATTAGAACAAGCTCAATGTTATAACCATACAATATAATTTGATTTGCAGGGGATTATAACCTGAAAGAATGTCTTAATCAAAGAGGCACAATGTTTATGAAAAGGACTTTAATATCGTTGATAGAGCCATTGCTGCCAGTAGGCGTCCATAGCCTCGACATGGATATCATTTAACCCACTCAAATTATTTAATCCCATATAATAGTTGTTTCCACATGATGTATACTTCCATAAAAGTTAATTTAAAAGCATATACATGCTACCTCTCGACCCGACATTACTTTGCTTCCAGCAGGCCCGATCAATACCCTGACGAAGTTGTCTTAGTTTCATGTTTGCATTTTCTCGCTGCCAAAAGACCTGTTTAGTACCCCGATGGGTTTGCACACATTTCCCACACCTAAGTGGTTCCAACCCTCTTATGTCACCTTTAAATAATAATATAATTAAATATTTTCTAATGATAAAGAGAGTGGGGTGATATTGGAGGTTAATTGCAAGACATGTGTAAAGTTGATCATGTTATTTATTTGCTTTCGAAATCAGAACTTTTATCATGGTTTTAGAGATCTAGATATTAGTTAAGAAATCATCTAGAGGATGGGAAAGCACTTAAGAGTGATTCCTTAATAATAAGGATGGTGTAATAATTCTAAATATAATCGTAATCCTCAAATATTTAAACATGTCTCTGGTGAAATGATTCGACAAAACGATTCGAGGACAAAACAAAAGTGACAATTGAAAAAATCAACTGTATGAGCTTTATCTTAATATGAGGACTTGTTTGAACTATTTCAGATTCCTTGAAAAACATAAGTCTTGAAATGAATTCTTCCTTTAGACAATTTCTTCTTGAATAAACAATATAGTGATCCATAGAGATAGGTAGAAATATAAAATCAAACTAGAGCAATCAAAGAAAACAAAAACACATAGCAAACCAAATCAGATTTTATTAATGGAATTCAAAATCATAAGTACATCAAAACAAACAAAATAAAAACAACAAAAGCACACCTTCAGAAAACGATTTTGGCCAAAGATAAACCTGAGCTTTTGGCTCTACTAGCATCCCATTATAAAACAAAGGAAGAACTAAATCATATAAAGTCTCATGTGCGGTCAAGTTCTCTCCTTAGGATATTGTTTTGTGAGATGTAAGTTTATTCAGAGATTAAAGAAAATAGAAAAATTCCTTTTAAGATGAGTGTAGTCCTACTCATGGAACCTTGGGTCAAGGTTGAATTCGAGTGAATTGATGGTTCAAATTTACTTATTTCTTTACTTTCCATGATGATAATGCATTTTGAAAAGAAATATTCAATGAAAAATGGAGAGAAAAGGATTAAAGTGGACATCCCTGACAACATTCATATTATGGTTCTCTTGGTATACCCACTTGTGCTCATAACTGTATTATTACAAAAAGAAACAGTGAGAAATAAAAGTAAAGGAAACCTACTCCTAAACCTAATCTAACTACTAAACAAATCGAAATACTAAGTAAATTCATGCTTCCAATGTAGCCGTTGGAGTAACTCCAATCCTGCAATGAAAACAAAATCGAATATTAGTAACAAGAATGGTAGTGTATTGAAATATGACAACAATGCATCATACTTACCTTCATAATCATCATTTAGAAACAAAGCAAGCATGGCCTTACCATTCCCTTGAACATTCTTGATGTATGCATCCTCCAACCATTCGAAAATATTATCGTGATATGGGTCATAATGGCATGGAAGAATGTAAGTGAGTTTGGAAAACTTGTCAATATTATGGGGACCTAACATAAACATCATCCAAAGCTGAAGTGCCCCATCCTCCTGACAATTCTCTAAGTGTTCATCAATTTCTTGACATGGAGGACCTAAAAAAATCATGTCATGCTTGCCTCCTAGATATTTAGGTAGAAACAAGGCAAGCACAACTTTATCTTTATTATGAAGATTTTTTAGATATGAATCCTCAAGCCATTTTAATATCCTATCATACAAATTAGAATGAAAACTATGACTTCAACAAACTAGATCTGTGAATGGGGAACACATCATAAGAGGATTCATGACATCAATTAGATCACTATTTTGAATACTTCCTTTGATGAGATGGATCATTTCAAAACGCGAAGCATAATCATTAAAATTTGAACTAATCAAATAATGAATATGGAATGTAGAATATTTGATCTCCATCAGAATGAGTGCATTGTTTTTTTCAAAAATAAATCGTGTAGAATCATCTTGCGACACATATTTTTTCCATGTGAGTGATGAAAGTGAAAGAGCATCAAATCCGACTTCATAAATGTTATGTTCGAAATTAATTTCACCAAATCTTGACATATCGAAAAGATCAAATTGTGACGACAAAGAGTAAGATATTGTGGGTAAAGTATCATGCACACCCGAATCTAAGAAGAGATCGAGATATAAAGAGTAAAATGAAATAGAAATGAGCACATGAAAAGATTCTCTGGAGCTATGATAATTAACAATGGTATTCTCAAGACATTCCTCTTCACTTTCCTTAATACTTTCACTCTGTTTTGGTGATAAATCCTTCAACATAATATGATCATCTAAATTTTCCTCCTGTATGATAGACAATTTAAAACTTTCATAACAAACATCTAATCTTTCATGTGGATAAGGTATGATTTGTGGATGAAGGTTTACGATTTATTCTTCAAATTGCATATCTACATATCTAATATGTTTCATTGGAATGTTAGAACACTTAATATCATTTTCATCACCTAAGTATTCTTCAATAATTGAATTTAAGTATTGATTAGAGCAAGAGTTAGAAGAAGATGAATATATACCTAGACCCACACTTAAATCTCCTTCCACAATAGTTGAGGATTGAAGATGCAATGATTCAGAGGAAAAAACAGTTCAATTTTCAGTGAGAACATTTTCAATAGATTCTACCTCCCTTGCTTGTTCAAGATTTTCTGATGGATTCCTCTCATCCTGCAAAAAAAATTCATCTTGTTTAGGATTTTTAACTAATTCATCATTCACGATTGAATATTGATGGATGAAAGGGGAGAAAACATCAGAGAGGAGATTTAGTACAAATGACATGTCATAAACATGAAATTTACAAAGAACATGACGTATGCTTATTGAAAATCCTTTTGGAGATGAATCATAATTGATTATTAGAGCCTAAAATTCTTCACATAATTGATTTTAATCATAAATTTCAAAGGCGTCTAAAAATCCCCTTACAAATTGAAACCAATCAACAATGTAATATGCTAGAAAACACTCAAACCAATGTTTAATTTTACCCCTAAAAGTGAAAGTGAACAATCTACATAAAACCTTTAAATAAAAAATATCATGCTTGATGCACTTACACCAAAACTTGTTAAGATGGTCTTTTGCCGATACATTCCCCTCGCCATCAAAGGTGAGTTTGGAAAAGCGATAAAATGGCTTGCTAGAAATAACAGGTAATGAGAAATGGAAAGCATGTTCCAACACAATGGTTTGGGAAAGAGCCATGAGAGATTAGATACATTCAAAATAAAGACTTAGCAAGGCTAGCTTGTCAGTATGGCCTGCCTTTTAGTGCATTTCAAGATGACACAAAAGAAGAATTTATAAATATGGAATTATGACAAGATGAGGGGTGAAACATTTAATCATTAAATTTGCCTTCAGTCCCTCCTTCTAGCACCATTTGTTGATGGGCATATGTGAATACACTTTCAAATGTGAGGGAAATCCCAGTCCGAGGTTGTCTAAGTAACCTAAGTCATTTGGGATGACTCACCCTGATGGGTTTTACGGTTTCATTGGTTCGTAAAGGGATATAATATAAAATGTAAAATAAAGAAAATAACCTAATTAACTACTATGTAAATTCATTATATATATATATATATATATATATATATATATATATATATATATATATATATATATATATATATATATATATATATATATATATATATATATATATATATTTTACAAGATTTGCGAGAAACCTTGGAAACTAATTTTATAAGAGAGAACCAAAATCCCAGGCAACATATAAAGAGATCTAAGATTAATTACTAATCTAATTTTACCTATAAAAAGAGAAGAAAATAAAAGGATGAATGTAGATGATAATAATATTACTTAGATAAACAAATTATTAATTTTAAAGGTGAATCTACATTCACGAATCAAATAACAAAAGAAGAAAAAGTATGCTAACTTAGAAGTGGCCAGTGTTTAAGAGAGAAAACTTTGGTTGTGTCTTTCTGTGCCAAGCTGCTCCTCCAATATGCCCGTTAAGATAAATCTATAGAAGACAATTGTATAATTCTAAGACTATGAAAATATCAAGTGAAAGTCACTTCACTTTGATAGTACAAGTCTCATTCACACTACATAAAGAACAAGTTTAATTTTTCTGTTATTAATCTTAGGTGAAGACAAGAATAATCATTTACATTAAGAAATAAATTTCCATTTGATTAAATAGATCTGTGTTAACTCAAATTATACGAAGAAATTCAATAAAGTTCGAGATTAGAACCAAGATAATACAATCACCTAGAACTAATAATTTGGAATGATGGACTATAAAAGATTGGAAAAATTAATAAACAGATAATCATAATGAACCATGCATTGATCAAATAGACTAAAGCTAATTTAAATCAATTCATAATTAATTAATTCAAAGAATATAAACCATCATTAGAGATAATTATAATAAAAACAAACTCTTTAACTTGTAGGATGAAAGCCTTAGTTAAAGTATGCTCTTATATTCTTCAAAAAAAAATATTTAGTAGTCGATCTCCCAAAATTTCCACCATGCGCTCACTCCCAAACTCAGGAGTATTTAAACAAAAATGATAGTCATCCTCATATCTGTACGATAGAGGCAAATCTTCAAAATAAAGTATTATTTTTAAAACTACATACTAATCTGAGTTTTACAACAAAAAGGTTCCAACTATATCCAACAACTGTTCTCATCCCTTGAGAAGCTACATCTTGACCTTTTAAAACTAACTCTTATGCTAATTAAAACAAAAATGAAATCTTGAGAGTATCCCATTGTCTCCATAAATGTGGTTGATAATATTTTTCCAAGCTGTTTATGACATGAAAAAAAAGAATAAAATCAATTAAAATCAACAAAATCTAATTAAAGACTAGCCACAGAATCTGCGATTCTATAGTGGGTCTAAAAAAATGACAAAATCAAAACAAGAAAATTACTAATAAAAAAGTTGACTTTGAATTACCAGAAATCAAGAATTTGAAATAAAAAATCCTTGCAAATAAGAATCGATGATAATATTAACCTTGGTAGAATTTTTTAACAATGGTATTCTGATATTTCGTTCATCTTTTTTTTCATGAGAATAATTTAATTCTTTTTACTCATTAATTTTCGATTCTCCCTCTTCAGATCATTATTATGTCTCTGTACCAAATAATATTTCTCTACCCAGAATTGGTAGCCACCATAACTTCCAAGATCTGAATTTCTTTTAGAATCTCGGTGATCAATTTTAGGGGATTTTTCTGCAACGAAATTAATCGTTGGTAATTCCTTAGATTTATGAATAAATGGGGGGTAAATTGTCAACAAAGTTATACGGATCTTGTGTCTCGGGCTTTGATTTTCCATCTACATTTCCACAAGGAACCACATGGTCTTTGATAACTATGGGATATTTTTGAGCTGCTCCATGCTTAGATTTATTTCTGAGCATTCTAGATAATTTACGGCCCATACCCTTGGCATCAAGATCAAATTTTCCCTTCTAGTGGAATTGATCTTCTAGTGGATCAATATGAAGATTGGCCTTTGAAGGAACTGATTGTATTTTTTTGTGTTCACAAGATTACAAAGGCTTGTCCTTTGATCGACCAAGAATCGATTCAAGGGTCTAAGCTTGTACTAGTTCTCCCTTAGCCTCGCTTCGAGTAAAACGAGAAACATGGGTAGGAATTAATTTATTTATATGAGGAGAGGAAATATTTGATTCCTATGCAACCCTAGACACCTGAGAACTAGTGTGAATCTCTGAGAATAAGGTGGAATATTACACAAAATTCTACAAAATTTGTACCTCAACCGAAACAAACTTCTAAGAAATTACTCTTTAAAAAATGGGGTATATCTCTGTAATTGTTTTGTTCATGGAGAAACTGATCACTTGGACAATAAATGAGCCCATTTTGGAAATGGGTTTCACATGGTTTTGTCAAATGCTTCACCATTTGGTCATAATCCATCCCGCAAAATAACCTCTTTTATGCAATTATGAGTAAGTAAAACCTCAGGGCTATTTGGATCTGCCCTTGCTACATGAGCCATGGGTTCTATAGCTAAGTCAAAAAATAGGGTAAAGTGAACTAGAAACAGAATACACTTATGAAACATAAAACCTTCAATTTTTAACACAAGGGAATCATCATAAACATATAGGAAGAGGGTCAAATACCTCATCCTAGTGACCATGACTAAAATCTTGAAACATGGCGAATGATTTGAATCTACGTGCCACCTAAAATGTTGATAAATTTCAGGATCGATATCATGCCAAAGTACAACGAGGTTATAGAACAAAATACCGATGTTGGCTTCAGATATGGCCACAAGTGATTGCATCTTGGTCATGGGAAAGGGTAGTCATATCTTAGTTCATGGGAAAGGATAAAAAATAGTGTAATTGTTTTTAGAATAGAGTATCCTCCTTTCATTATGTTTGAACAAGGATTCTATGAATTTCTCATAGCGTGATTTGAAAATGGTTGATTAGAATCAAGGGGATTAATGTTGAATACCAAGTGTGATAGTAGCCCTAGATCGCCCAAAAAAACGTTCATTTGAAAAGGGTTGTAATGATATATACTTTTCATGTAATATAAACATAACATTCATATACTAGTTTAAAAGTTCTTTTCGAATGAAGATTGAGTTTATGGATACTGTAACTTTTACCATGAATTATGGACCTTATTCAAATTCAATCATGGATAAGAGCTAATGATCACGAGAGGCTAAAAATATTCCACTAAAGGGAAATGGAAATATACAAAAAAATCCATCAAGGCAGACCTGAGGAGAATCCTTAATTTTATGCTTAACAGTCGTGAAATTAAATAAAATATCATAGCAAATTTCAAATGAATAGAAAGGATCAATCCTTTATAAAAAGTCAATCAAAAATATATTTACACAAAGAACTATCAATCTGACGAAAACACTTGCTAGGGAGCAAGTAAAAGAAGATAGTATGTTTTGAATAGAGATGCAAAACAAGGTGCAAGTTGGGTAGCCAACAAATGGTAACTCATTGAACAAAGCAGTTATCTATGATCTGGTAGATTTCATCTCAGGAAGAAAAGAATAAGACTTGAAGAAGGATTTAAGTTCCCTGAAATAAATTCACTTTGAGACCATAAAGTATTAGGACAAGATCAATTTTATAACCACACAATATAATTTTATTTTTAGAGGATTATAAACTGAAAGAATGTCTTATTAAAAGAGACATGATGTTTATGAAAATGAATTCAGTTCCTTGACAGAGCCACTGCTTCCAACAGGTGTCCATAACCTTGAAAAGGATATCATTTAACCCAATCAAATGCTTTAATCCCATCCAATAGTTGTATCCACATGATGTATACTTCCATAAAAGTTAATTTAAAAGCATATACCTTCTATCTCTCAACCCAACATTGCTTCCCTTCCAACATGCCTGATTAATACCCCGAAAAAGTTGTCTTGGTTTCATGAGTGCATTTTCCCACTGCCAGCAAGCCTGTTCAGTACCCTGATGGGTTTACACACATTTCCGACACCTATGTGCTTCCAACCCTCTTATGTCACCTTTGAATAATAATTCAATTATAAATTTTCTAATGAAAAAGAGAGTGGGGTGATACTGGAGGTTAATTGCAAGACAAGTGTAAAGATGATCATGTTATTTATTTTCTTTCGAAATCAGAAGTTCTATCATGGTTTTAGAGATCTAGATTTAAGTTAAGAAAACATCTAGAGGATGGGAAAGCACTTAAGAGTCATTCCTTAAGAATATGGACGGTGTAAAAATTCTAAATATTATCATAATCCTGAAATATTTAAACATTTCTCTGGTGAAATGCTCTGACAAAACGATTTGAGGACAAAAATAAAGTGACAATTGAAAAAATCAATTGTCTGATCTTTATCTTAATATCAAGACTTGTTTGAACTATTTCAGATTCCTTGAAAAACATAAGTCTTGAAATGAATGCTTCCTTCAAACAATTTCTTCTTGAATCAACAATATAATGATCCATAGAGATAGGTAGAAATATAAAATCAAACTAGAGAAATCAAACAAAATAAAAACACACAACAAACCAAATCCGATTTTATTAATGGAATTCAAAATTAGAAGTACATCAAAACAAACAAAAAAAAAACAAAAAACAAAACCACACCTTTAGAAGACAATTTTGGCCAAAGATAAACCCGAGCTTTTGGATCTACTAGCATCCCATTGTAAAAAAAAGGAAGAACTAAATCATATAAAGTCTCATGTGCGGGCAAGTTCTCTCCTTAGGATATTGTTTTGTGAGATGTAATTTTATTCAGAGATTAAAGAAAATAGAAAAATTCCTATTAAGATGAGTGTAGTCCTACTTGTGGCGCCTTGGGTAGTCAGGGTTGGATTAAAGTGGACTTCCCTGACAAAATTCATATTATGGTTCTCTTGGTGTATGCACTTGTGCTCATAACTACATTATTACAAAAATAAATAGTGAGAAAGAAAACTAAAGGAAGCCTACTCTAACTACTAAATAAATCGAAATACTAAGTGAAGTCATGCTTCCAATGTAGCCATTAGAGTAACTCCAATTCTTCAATGAAAACATAATCGAATATTAGTAACAAGAATTGTAGTGTATCAAAATATGAAAAAAATACATCATATTTACATTTATAATCATCATTTAGAAACAAAGCAAGCATGACCTTACCATTCCCTTGAACATTCTTGATGTATGAATCCTCCATCCATTCTGTAATCTTGTCGTGATATGGGTCATAATAAAATGGAAGAATGTAAGTGAGTTTGGAAAACTTGTCAATATTATGGGGACCTGACATAACCATCGACCAAGGCCAAAGTGCCCCATACTCCTGACAATTCTCCAAGTGTTCATCAATTATTTCACATGGAGGACCTAAAAAAATCATGTCATGCTTACCTCCTAGATATTTTGGTAGAAACAACGAAAGAACAACTTTATCTTTATTATGACTATTTTTTAGGTATGAATCCTCAAGCCATTCTAAGATCCTGTCATAAAAATTAGAATGCAAACTATGAATTTGATAAAATAGATCTGTGAATGGGGAACACATCATACGATGATTCATGACATTAATTAGATCACTAGTTTGAATACTTCCTTTGATGAGATGGATCGTTTCAAAACGTGAAGCATAATCATTACAATTTGAACTAATCAAAGAATGAATATGCAATGTAGAATATTTGATCTCCATAAGAATGAGTGTATTTTTTTTTTCAAAAATAAATCATGTAGAATCATCTTGCGACATATATTTTTCCCATGTGAGTGATGAAAGTGAAAGAGCGTCAAATCCGACTTCATAAATGTTATGTTCGAAATTAATTTCACTAAATCTTGACATATTGAAAAGATCGGATTGTGATGGAAAATAGTAAGATACCATGGATAAAGTGTCATGCACACCAGAATATAAGAAGAGATCGAGATATAAAGAGTAAAATGAATTAGAAATGAGCACATGAAAATATTCTCTTGAGCTATGATAATTAACAATAGTATTCTCAAGACATTTCTCTTCACTTTCCTTAATACTTTCACTCTATTTTGGTGATAAATACTTCAACATAATATGACCATCTAAATTTTCCTCCTGTATGATAGACAATTCAAAACTTTCATGACAAACATCTAATATTTTCTGTGGATAAGGTATGATTTGTGGATGAAGGTTTAAGGTTTCTTCTTCAAAATGAAGATCTACATCTCTAATATGTTTCATTGGAATGTTAGAACGCTTAATATTATTTTCATCACCTAATTGTTCTTCAATAATTGAATTTAAGTATTGATTAGAGAAAGAGTTAGAAGAAGATGAATATATACCTAGACCCACAATAAAATATCCTTCCATGATAGTTGAGGATTGAAGATGCAATGGTTCAGAGGAAAAAACAATTTGATTGTTAGTGAGAACATTTTCAATAGATTCTACCTCCCTTGATTGTTCAAGATTTTCTGATGGATTCCTCTCATCCTGCAAACAAGATTCATCTTGTTTAGTACTTTTAACTAATTCATCATTCATGATTGAATATGGATGGATGAAAGGGGTGCAAAAATCAGAGATGCGATTTAATACAAATGACATGTAATAAATATGAAATTTATAGAGAACATGATGGATGCTTATTGAAAATCCTTCTTGAGATGAATCATCATTGATTATTAGAGCCTGAAATTCTTCACACAATTGATTGTAAGCATAAATTTCAAATGCGTCTAAAAATTCCTCCTCAAATTGAAACCAATCAACAATGTAATATGTTGGAAAAGACTCAAATGAATGTTTAATCCGACCAATGAAAGTGAAAGCGAAAAATCTGCAAAAAACCTTTAAATCATAAATATCATGCTTGATGCACTTACACCAAAACTTGTTAAAATGGTCTTTTACCGATAGATTCCCCTCACCATCAAAGATGAGTTTGGACAAGAGAGAAATTGTGTTGTTGGGAATAACAGGTAATGAGAAATGTAGAGCATGTTCTAACACAATGGTTTGGGAAAGAGCCATGAGATATTAGATACATTCAAAATAAATACTCCTCAAGACCGTCTTCTAGTGCATTTCAAGATGACACACAATAAAAATTTATAAATCTGGAATTATGACAGGCTGAGGGGTGAAACATTTAATCATTAAATTTTCCTTCAGGCCCTCCTTCTAGCGCTATTTGTTGACGGGCATATGTGAATACACTATCAACTATGAGGGAAATCCTGTTCCGAGGTTGTCTAAGTAACCTAAGTCATTTGGGATGACTCACCCTGACAAGTTTTACGACTCCATTGGCCGGTAAAGGGATATAATCTAAAATGTAAAATAAAGCAACTAACCTAATTAACTAATATGTACATTCATGTTATATATAAAATGCACAAATACACATATTACAAGATTTGCGAGAAAACTTGGAAACTAATTTGCGAGACATAAAACTCCAAATAGAGTTAGAGGCAATGATTGATAAACAAATTAAAGATACCATTCAAAATCAAAGAGAGGATAAATTCTTAGGGTTCAAAAGTGAATTGGAGACAATGAAGGATAGAATTCAAGAAATGGAAAAACATAAACAATTAACCCAAGAAGGAGGGGTTGAAGAAAATCACAACTTGAGAGATAGGATTAAAGAGCTAGAAGAAAAACTAACCAACAATTTGACCCTCAGTAATATGGAAAA
>ML776639.1:764850-780737 GCA_009831015.1 Picea engelmannii
ATTTTTTTTTTTTTCCATTTTAGTTTTTAAGATTTTCTTTGATTTGGTAATTATATAAATTTGATTTTTTTTTTTTTCTTTTTAAATTTCAACTCTTTTATTTTTCTTAGTTTTTTTTAGTTTTAATTTATAAAAAACAAATTCAATTATATTTTTTTGCTAAATGTTTAAAAATAGTGTTATTTAACTACAATGATTTTATATCTATTAAAGTAAAGGTAAAAAATGTGTTAAAAATGATATTTTCCACTATATTTAAAAAATTATGGAACCATAAATTAATTAAGGAGACAAAAAATGGTATTTTCAAAATTGTAAATGGTAAAAAATATTTTAAGATTGAAAGAAGCATGGAAAAATGACTAAAAGCATTGTTGATAACCAAATTTAAAAAAAAAATAAACATTTGAAAATAAATGAAAAAACAAGCATTTAAAAAAAAGTGGAAACATTATGTATCAAAAAATTTAAAATATTAAAAAACCACCTAAAAATGGAGGGGGGTGCTACCGATAGCACCATTTTTAAAAATGGGGTTAAAAACTTGACCCCCCCAAAAACGAGAACTCTGTAGAGTTCTCGTTAATTTGGTAACTATGTTTTTTGAATAGAGATGCAAAACAAGGCACAAGTTGGGAAGCCAACAAGCTGCAAACTGTAGAGCCTATGCCAAAAACAAAAGAAATTATGAAGGCTATTCAAACAACAATTATCCTAGAAAATCAAATGAAGCACAAAACATACATTACAATAGTTTTGGTTCACTAAGTAATGAAGTAGAGTAATACAAGTGCAATAATTTTGGGCACACGACCAAAGATTATAGACTGATTATTCCTCCAAGGGAACCAATGCAAAATATCAAACATGAACCACAAAGGATATGGAGAAGGAAGTATAATCAATTCAACACCGAAGAATGATCACTTGCTTTACATGCATAATACAATAAAAGTGGGTGGTGTTAGTACTCAGTTTACAGTGTTAAATTTTGTACTTTTGGTTACGACAGACACGCTACTGGAATAGTGGCATTCTTGCAGCGCCATCATAAAACATAATCTCACTTCCCAAAAGCTCCTTAAATTATTCGGGCCATATCTAGATGGCTTATGTTTTGATATATTGTGGCAATGTTTGTGTTGGCCTAACCAATCAATGACAATGGATTACAAGAACAGATTTGAAGCACATAGTGTTTGGGATTGGAGCCTCTGCTAGGTTATGGGATAAGAGAAAAGAGTACATAAAGTTGTGGTGGAGGCCGAAGGAGATGAGGGGGTTTATTTTTTTGGATAAGCCTGTAAAAAACTAGCACTAAGCCATAGTTGGATGTTTTTTTGTTATAGTTTGCATTATACAGGAGCAGAATCGAAGGCTTAAAGCACCAACACACAAGGAGTAGAGAACTTTAAGATATGTTATGGGTGTTGAAGTTATAGATTCACTATTTATGGCAGCATTAATGTGATTGTCGATTCTACTTCCTTTAATAAGTTGCAGAGACTTTAGCGAAGTTGAAGAGAATTTCAAATACAGGTTATGTTGCCATTGCATCAGGTGGCCTTGCGGGCGACATAAGGGCAGTTGTTCCTGCCACTGGTCTTACGTTCAGTATACAACAGATATGGAAATATATCAGAGAGAAGAAAGACCTTGACTTCCCTACTCACAAGGTTATGGTTATGATTGTTCATTGTGAAGAGATTGCTAATGAGAATCTTGCTAAACTGACATCCAATGAGAATTGGCTTGAACTAGAGGAAGGTTGCACAATCTTGTCCTGTGTTAGAGTTTGGAAAAAATAGTACCAGGGTGTTTTCTTAGAGCCAGAACTATTAGATTGATTCTTATGACTGTCTTTCTAATTTATATGTGATGACAAGTTCAAATCAAAATGAAGAAATACCCAGACAAAAGTAATACAGGGGCATAGAAATGAGCTATTGGTAAGATTGATGCATTCATAAGTTGTTCTAAGTATTCACTTTTGGAAATAAATCATATTTTAGGGAGAAGGTTGTTTCCTTGTCATGATTAAGCCTACATACATAAATGTCAAAAAAATCAAACTTGGAATCCTGAAGAATATTTTCCATGGCTTCTGATAAGGATGCATTAGAGAGTGGTTCTCTGGGAGAATTCGAGCATTCCAGTTCAGTATTTGTCCAAGACATGTCTTCGAGATTCAACATTGAACAAGTGGTGGACACCCTCTGAAGTAGAGTCTCCATAATATTTCATCCTCGGAGATCTCTGGGATCACTACAATAAATCAAGTGTGTATGGAATAGGAGTACTGATTGGTCACATCCCAACTGGGCGTACTGTTAGAGATCTGCCATTTTTCTTCTTAACTTATCATACTTTTTCTCTCTCCTTCCAAGAGAATGAGATTGGACAAGGTGAAACTGAATTTGGTTATGGGACTGAGTTTTCCGAAATCAAACCTAAGGATTCCCAATGCATAATTCTTCCATCATTTGGACTTGCCACATAAATTGCAAGGAAGTCTTTGGACTTCTGTTGGGACTGCTGATCAACAATAGATTTTCGCTCTGTTAAGCTCTGCCGATAGAAAAAGGAAATCAAAATGGTGCATTATTTCCTGATGGCATTGAGTCTTTCATAACGGAGGTCTGTGATGAGACAGACATTGCTGAGATCAAACTTAAGGCTGGAATCTTTGTAATGCATATATGATGAAATATAGAGAAGAGAAAAAGGCCATATTCCATGGCATCCCCATTGAATGCTCCTCCTGTCCCAAGCGAACCAATGGTTGATTTCTCTGAGTCAGCCCGTTGATCCAGGGTCTGCTTGAGAAAGGGGTTGTGAGGTATCTACATTATGGCTTCTCTTACAGATCCTTGAAAAGGATGGACAATGGGAATTCATTTAGAAACAAGCGTGGAACACTATCCAACGCAGGAAGAAGCAGAGTTTGTCTTTCATCCAATGTCAAGGCTTCTCGTGCTACAACATATAATCTTACTCCAGCAGGATATGAGTAAATATCGTATCAAAATTTGATCTAAAGGGATACGAATGAGATATGTAGCAGGTGGATCCAATTTAAAAGGCATCATTAAAAGGGAATTTGACCTCGAGATATTAACAGTTAAAGATATATGGAAAACAGTCAAATCTATATTGCAAAAGGGCCAACAAATACACAGGTGGCAGGGCATATGGAAATCAGAGATATCATTTCCATATTTTCAGCAGTAAATCAATTAGTTCCACATCTCTAGATTTTAAGGATACAGATGGAAAGGCATTTGACTTAAATTGTCCTAGATTTCTTGCATAATATCATAGATTGTTTTTGTTTTTAGTTCATTGTTATGATTATTTCCTAGCAGATAGGAAGAATCTGTTTATTATATCTTGCTATTTAAATGGAGCAATTTGTAAGAGAAATGGGGGGAGGCCCGAGAGGGTAAGGCCTGAGAAGAATTTGATGAATTAGCCAGCCAATAGGTGTTATTGTAAGCCTGAAGGCATTCATTTTTGTGATCGCTTCTGACATTGGGGATCTATGAAATTTGTTTTTATCATATTGTGATTTCTCTTGTCTAAACATTGTTTTTCCATCTTCCTTGTTTTACATTTTGTTTTTCGTCTTACTTGAACGAATTGAAGACATTGAGAATCAATGGCTGCTCATGGATGATAGATTCCTGAACGGTAAAGATTTTTCCGTGACTGCCTATTATTTGTGTGTTTTGTTTCAAGGACCATTTCATCCATTTGACAAAGAGAATCTTGGTTTGATGGGTGTTCTACTTTTTGTTTATTCCCTATTCTTCTACCCATTTTCATATAAACGTCTTATCTGATATACAATTTGATTGCCTTCGATCAACAAGGTGTTTACTTAACTCCATGCCCAATGGTGTTTTTACTGATCTGCATTTAGCCTGTTTCTCTTGTTCTTTCTCTTTCCATCTACCTAATCCACCTTCTTTCAAAACCCAAAACACATCCTTATTTATAAAATCATTGTAATAACTGAAGATGTGCTAGGCTTGACCCTATAGCAGTCTAGGGGCAACTTCTAGCACTAACAGGTGGTACGTTGATAGTGGATGTTCGAAGAATATGACAGGTGACAAGAACATGTTTCTGAAGATGAAGAAGGAATGAGATGGAACAATTTAATTTGGAATTGATAACTCAGCTATAATTATAGGTAGAGGCATAGTCAATATTGGAAGCAAATATTCCAAGGAAGAAAATGTTCTATTGGTCGAAGATATGAAGCACAATATTCTAAGTGTAATTCAAATGTGTGATAAAAAAAACAAACTTTTGTGACTCATAAAAATGTGAGATAAGGAAATAAGGATTAGGAAAACTGGTGGCTACAGTTAGAAGGACCCCAAACAACATATATGCCCCAAATCAAATTGGAAGGGAATGATGTTGCTTATGAAAATAAAAGGAAAGTTGTCTCTGGCACAAAATAATTAGTCACATGAACTTTGACAACCTTGTCAAAATCAACATAAAGGAAGCGGTGAAATAAATTCTTGAGATCTCAAAGCCAACAAATACTCGATGTGAGCATTGTCTACAAGGAAAACAAACCAGGACCAAGTTCAAATCAAAAGAGTACTCCATGAAAAAACCATTGGAGATTGTACACATAGACCTATGTGGACCCATAATAATGAAGGGATTAAATGGAAAACAATATTATATTCTACTGGTTGATGAATACACAAGAATGACTGCAATTTTATTTCTCAAGAAGAAGTAATAGGAATTCAAACACATCAATATGTACAAAGAGACGATTGAGACCGAGATGGACTTAAAAATCAAGTGTTTGAGATTAGACAATGGAGGAGAGTTTACATTAAAATAATTCATGGATTTTTGTGGAAACCACGGAATAAAAAGACAGTTCTCAACAACTAGGACACCTCATCAAAATGGAGTTGTCGAAAGGAAGAATAGAACAATACAAGAAATGGTCAGAACCATGTTGAAGTATTCCAAGTTGAGTGACATCTTTTGGGCACAAGAAGTACATACAATAGATCACATCTTGAATAGAGGAATGCTTAGAAGTAATAGTGATAAGACTCCATACGAGTCATGGAAAGGAATACCAACAAATGTAAATCATTTAAGAGTATTTGTAAGCAAATGTTATATCAAAAGAGAAGATGGCAGGCTTCAAAAATTTGACTCCAGAGTTGATAAGGGCATACTAGTTGGGTATTCAAGAAAAATCAAGTCATATAAATTATTTAGTCCAACACTGAACAAAATAGTGGAAAGCATCAATGTAACAATTGATGAAACAAATGAATGAAAGACCAAAGAAAGAAGCAAATATTTAGAAGAACAAGATGATGATGAAGAAATAAAAGAAGACGAGATAGAAGAAGAAGTAGAAGAAGACGAAGAAGAGTAGCCTGAAGTAGAGAAAGAGGAAGATGAGAAGCAGATACCTCCTAAAACACCTAGTCGATGAGTGTCGAAAAATCATCCACCAGAACATATTATTGGGAATAAATATGCATGAATTGAAACCCTAAGAAGAATACTTTCATTGGAACAAAGGCATCTAGTACTGTTTTTTTTTTTATGTCTGGCGGAATCAACAACTAGTTGGGCACATGCTCGCGTTACACGTGGCCGTGTTATCCAACTGCTACCACTATAACCTCCAGTTGTGACCATGATGCCCCTTACGCGACACACATTGTAAGTCAGGGGGAGTTGAACTTGAAACCTCATGGAACTTCATTTTCACGACACTTGCCAATTGAGCTGCCCCCCCGGGGGCTAGGCATCTAGTACAGTTATCTGCAATTGAACCAATCAATTTTGGAGAAGCCAGTAATGATGAACATTGATTCAAGGCTATGGATGAAGAATTGTATAAGATAGAGAAGAATGACACATGAGAACTGGTTCCAAGTCCAAATAACAAGAACGTGATTGGTACAAAGTGGGTTTTCAGGAAAAAACTGAATGAGGATGGACAGGTAACCAGAAACAAAGAAAGGTTAGTATGCAAAGGATATTCTCAAATTGAAGGTATATATTTTGAAGAGACCTTTTCCCCAATTTCCATGATGGAGGCAATCAGATTGATCTTAGCCTATGCATGTTCTAAAATAATCAAGGTATATCATATGGATGTAAAATCAACCTTTATAAATGGAGAATTAGAAGAAGAGGTATTCATCAAATAACATGAAGGATTTATACTATCAGAAAAAAAGATTATGTTTGTAGGCTGAAGAAAACTTTGTATGGACTCAAGCAGGCCCCCAAAGCATGGTATTCAAGATTGGATAGGTATATACAACAACAAGGATTCAAGAAGGGCAATGCAAACAATAATCTCTACATAAAAGTGGATCAAGACTATATATTGATAATTGAAGTTTATGTAGATGATATTATATTTGGGAGCGATGATGACAAGATGAATCTGAGGTTTCCAAAATACATGCAGAATGAGCGAAATGTATTTACTCAGTGAGTTGGATTTATTTTTGGGATTACAAATATGTCAGCATGATAAAGGTATTTTCATCTCCTAGACTAAGTACAACACATAAATGCTAAAGAAGTTTGGAATGGAAGACTACAAACTCGTAAGTACTCTTATGTAGACCACTTACAAGTTGAACAAGGATGATGAATATAATGATGCAAAATAGAGACTCTACAGATCGATGATTGTCAACCTACTCTATGTGACATCGTCAAGACTGGATATGATGCAAGCAGTTGGACATGTTGTGAGATTTCAAGCAACACCAAAATAGACACATGTTATAGCATTAAAACGAATATCCAAATATCTCAAAGAAACATAATATTTTGGATTATGGTATCATAAAGGGAATGGAATATCCTTGGTTGCCTACACAGATGTAGATTGGGAATGTAGCATTGACGATATACGAAGTACAAATGGATCATATTTCCACTTAGGTGAGTGTTTGGTATCATGGATGAGTAAGAAACAATCATTGGTATATTTTTCCACAACATAAGCATAATTTATTGTAGCATGTTGCACTCGATTTCTCTGGATGAAGTAGACCTTGTATGATATACAGGTAGAATATGATGAGCCATTTTGATACTTTGTGACAACACCAGTGCTATCAATATCTCCAAGAATTCAATGATGCATTACAAGACAAAGCACATTTCGATCATGTTTCACTTTCTATGGGAACAATTTACAAATAAGAAAATAAAGCTAGAGTACAATGGGACAAAAGAGAAGATTGTGAATATCTTCACAAAACCTCTTCCGAGGGAAAGATCTAAGTATCTTTGACATAAACTTGGAACAATTTCTGCCCCACAGTGATCCACAAGGCATTAGGCACAATAAGATAGAGGGAGAGAAACAAAAGACATGAAGACTCTATGTGAAGAATATTTTGAATTATTTTTATATACATCAGAGATTTACACGAGGAAGCACCATGAAGAGAAAGAAAATGCTTGTAGGCATGGGAGCATCTCTAAGGAGAGTTTCCCTTTGCCATTGATGTCAAAGGGGGATAGAGAAAACAAAGGAATGGAAACAAAGAGAAAGAATGTATGCATGAATATAGGGGGAGCATTGGTCACATGGGAAGCGATGGTCACAAGGGGGGCATGAGAAAGAGCATGAGTGTTCCCATGCCATCAATGTTTCCATCAATGCCAACGAGGGATATTGTTGGATAGTTGGTTTTCATTTATTTCAACAAGTAGTGGTTTTCATTGATTTCAATAGATGTGAAGGGTGTATTTGGAGAAGTCTCCAAAGTGGTCCCATTATGACGTAGATCTAAGCATGGCCCTCATGGGAAGATTCTTTGAAGAAGTCTACAAGAATCCCTAGAGGTGTGGTCATGAAGCCCTGAGATTTTTGAGGAATAAGGACATAAATGAAAGCACAAATTCAGGTAACACAGTCATAGATGGATATTTATTTTCGTATCATTTCTGGTGATAGGTGGTATGCCACGTGGTTCCTCATGGTTGAGGAGTTATGGTATTGTAAAGTTAGAAGCCCAAAAGAATGGTTAAGAGTCCCCTAGTTAGTTACAAGCCAATTAATGAAAGGATAAAGTGTTTGTAACATGAAAGTCTAGAATCCCCTAAGATTAAGGAGAGAGGTTGAAAAATTATAAATAAACCTTAAGGAGTATCTCATAAGTACATTCACTCATTCATTATTATGAATATATTCTTGTGAATAAGTGATCTATTGGGAGGTTTGTTACGGAAAAATATGAGGTAGCGACAAGTGATAGGTGTGGGAGTTTTGATATTGCAGAGGAGAGTGGAAATTTATGAGTAAAACCTAGCTTGGTTGACCCCCATGGGTCAGAATACTAGTGTCCCATGAGGGATCCCTGCAGGTTGTCTATGACTCATCACATGAGGCTTCGCTAGACAACAGGTCTTGGTCCCGTGAGGACAAGACATATCTGAGGATGATAACTAGGTTCAGACTGAAGCAAGGTTTGAAGGTACAACAACTTTATTATATAGTCTGAGATGGTATGCTACAGGTTTCATGAGTAAAGGTATGTTTTCTATGTGTTTATTTGAGGTTTTCTTCATGTATGGTATGCAATATGCTTAAGGAATATCTTGGAGGCCTTTTGGGCATAGGGATGCTATGATTGAGGTGATATATTCTTGGGACACGTTCTTGGTATTTGGTCTATGGATGTTATGGTTGTTTGTTACAGGAACACCTTTGTGATATTGTCTTGAGGTGCATTATTTTATATCATTGAATATATGGTATAGATACATGGTACATGATTAGCTACTCATCATTGATGTTATGGTATCTACATTTGGCATATCTTATGGTACATGATTTATGCATGTTATATTACATTTTTCAGTACATAGTTGATGCATGGTATGGTACATGTTTCGGTACAACATAAGTTGAAGATCAATTACAGGTTGATGGTACAATGAAAGGTACAGGTTGATGGTATAGTGACATGTTACATGTTGATGTGAAAGTGGTAGTGACATAGGCAATGATTGTGGTAGTGAAAATTTGGTCTACACTTATATTTTAGGGTGGCAATACAGGGCAAGGAAAGGGGGTTGTATCCTCCTTCCAATTGGTGCTAGAGAACTGAGGGAGTTGGAGCTTCCTTTAGGTTGGAGCCTGAGAATCAGGGGGTTGTATCCTCCTTCTGGTTGGAGCCAAAGAATTTAGGGAGTTGTAGTTTCCTTCAGGTTGGAGCCTGTAAATAGGGGGTCGTAGCCTCCCAATTGTAGCTAGAGAATTGGGAAGTTGGTGCTTCCAATGAATGCATTATTTTGATATATAAGAAAATAATTTCATGTTTTTCTCCCATTTTGGTTTCCATGTAAATTTTGGTGTATTGTGTTTATGTGGTTTTATATTATGCTTTGTTGATTTATACTACTGATGATATATTGATGATATACTATTGATGAAATTAATGATTACACATTGTGGTTAAAATTGATAATAAATTTCTCATAGTGATTCACCTCCTCTTAGTATTCCAACATAAGTTACATGTTGAGTCTCTTTTATCTAAAAATATTCAGCACATATAGTCACGACACAAAGAAAATTTTTCTACAAGTCATACTCTGACATGGCCAACAAAGATATTATCTTCACTTAAAAACTCTACTCAAGGTCCAAAGACTCCATACAAAAATACTCAAACTCAAGAGCATGACAATTTGGTTTCTTCATCAGTTGCCTGATTCACACCTATGGCCAGTATTCCTGAGGTTTCATTCTCTAACCATTTATATTTTTATTCTTTGACACCGATTGAGGAGGAGGAATATCCTCCTATAGGTGTCTTCTTTAGTAAGAAGAGGATGAAAATTATAAAAGGCAGGATTCAAAACAAGAAAACTAATTAGGTGAATGAACCACCAACAAAATTAATAATAATTTGGGATGGTTCTGGACAAGATGATAAAAAATTTACAGGAGAATTGGAGGATTCCATTGGAGATTTTGTATCAACCAACATTTGGTCAGTAAATAGTTTAAAGAAATTCATTAAGAAGAAAAAAATAATTCATCTTGAAGACAAATTGAAATAGAAAGAAACACTCATTGAAAATTAGGTGGAACTCAAAATTTCACGGGCACAACAAGCACACTTTGAACAAATGAAAATCTTGGAAGAACAACTGAGAGATGATATTATCGAGTTCAAAAATTTCTCTCCAATTATGTAAATGAAAAGACCTCTCAAATCACACAACTCCTGTTGGTTCTTCTTCATCCTGGCTATCATTCTTGGGATGGCCCAGGTTCAGGTCCTACTTTGGGTTCCAACAAAACCTCCCTAAAACTATCGACCCTCCTGGTAAACCAGAAGGCAACACAATGCACAGGATGCACTGTGCAGTATCACCTGTGATAGTTCTTATGGGTGGTTGCAATGCTAAGATGCTTGTATCCCGGGAATGAGTGGGGATCTGTGATTGCACCCTGTGACCTTTATTAATTTACTAGATCATACATATCGATTTATTATACTGTCATTCTTACTCATGCATGTGAAACATCAAATATAACTAATTCATTCATTCCTTCATATAACATCTAATCAACATCATCAAAGAAGATACATAACATTCAATTACATATCACATGGTCTACTGTGGTTCACCCCTCCTGGGCTACATCCACAAATATTTGGCTATTCTGCTTTTTTATTGTCTTTGGTCCAAAAATATAGTGCCTCGCGCATTACAACTCTCCATCAAAATAGGCCGAGATCTCAAAATGAGGCACACTAGATTGCACTAGGATCCTCAACCTGTGATATAACCCTCAAGATCTACCCTAGTAACTAACCTTATCTCAACAACTTACAAAAATAGATCACAGTAACAATATGCGAGCATGAAAACCAACATGACATCCAACTCCAGACCTCAGAACGATAGAACTCTTGACCGAGAATAATCCCACCTCTACCTAGACCTCCTAGGTACCTATTTATACATATTTTTAGCTTACCATCCATTACATTCTCTTACCAAAACCCTAACCCTATCCTGACTAGGTCTTCTTGCATGCATGCCTCACATGCCTTCCTCTTCTGCATGCACGTCTATTTTGCATGTGTTTCTTTTCCTGCATGCATGTCTTCCTTACATGTCTTGCTTCTTCTTCATGCATATCCTGCTCCCATGTCATGATTTTCCCTCAATGCTGGCCTATGCCCAACAGACCCCAACACTGACATTGTGACTCGTTCCGAGTCATTGCCTAACTCCTGTGTCTGCCATTTCTTGTGCTAGCGCTTCATACATATCCACTATCCGTTGGAACTACTCTTGAGCCTGACTACTCTTTGCTAACATGGATTCGATCATCTGCACAGTGACTGGCAGTCATAAGATCTCGCCCCCCTCCAAGCCTATCTATTTGAGGCATGCTTTTGCTGCGTCAATTTCCATGACCAATTGTTTTTCCTTTTCTTGTAGGGGATCCAACGTAGTCTATCATGCGATATTCTGTGCCTGCACCACTTTTTCTTCTTCCCTAAGGTTCTTCATTTCTGCACCTGTCTTGATCTTCTCTGGTAGTGACATTGTCCTCTGTCGCCGCTTGACATCTGCCATTGTTGCATGCAATTTATCTTCCTTTCCTTGCAACTCTTGTAGGCTCCCATATTCTAATAGCTGGTTCCATATATGGCCGCTCTTCTCTAGTAGTTCTACCACTCTATGTATGGTCTGCATGATGTTTTCTGCAACTACTGTTGCGTCTTGCTCTCTTTGTGCTCAGAATGTTGGGGGAGTCGTAGGTACTGTGCACTCCTCCAGTTCCTTGATCTTCTCTTTATATTGTTGTAGAGTCTACACTATCTTTGTTATCTTCTCCTTAGACAATTCTTCCTCTGATACTATATCATCCAAGATGGCTTGAAATATTGCGTCTATCTGGGTCTCCATCTAATCCACTTTTTTTCATGCTATCTCTTTCTTCTGCCCTTCCTGGATGATAGCTTCCTTCAATACCATATTTTCTTCCTATTCTATTTGTAGAGTCATCATGTCAGACCTTGCTCTGGACTAAATCTCCTGTGCAATGCTAAACTGTAACTTATACAATGCCTTTGATGGTATCTTGGGAAATGCCAAGTCTAACATTTCGATATCCTTCACAGGCTTCTGCATTGTTTCCTCATCGATGAACATCATATCTGGTGTTATGATAAAGTTATCACTTCCTTGCACTTTGATTTGTACTGTCTCTCCGATAGGTGATCCTTCTCTTACTAGCACCGATTTATCCTTTTGTTGCTGTTCCGTCTTGATCCTCAATTGTTCTAGTTCATTTTTTTGCCTCCTGTACCTGTTCCAAAATTGAATCTCGATGGTTTTCTGCATTTTCCCATACTTGTGACAATCGATATTATACTGTCATGGCTATCATCTCTATGTCATCTTCTATTAGTGACATTTCCATTTGTTTCCTGTGGGCCTTTTCTTTCTTCCTAGTGCCACTTACTTGTTCCACTGTTCTCTTTCTTTGGGCCTCTGGCTGTTCAGATACTTCTAGCATCTGTGTATCCATGCCGATATCCTACTCAACTTCTTCATCCATGGTTACATCTTGTGCCTTTGTCTGCACTTCCTCTGCACTCACCTGTCCTGTTGGTCCTCTTGGTGCCTTCTCTGTAGCCTGTGGGCCCTGTGTAGGACCACACTGTGACTTATTTTGTGTCCTAGTTTTCTTTCGAATTGATCTGCTTGCCCCCACTGCACCTATTGTTGTTTTATTTTTCTGGCTAGTGCCATTCCTACCTATCTACTGCATGGGGAATATGCTACCCTATGTCTGGGCTTGTACTATTGGCATTGCTCTTGGGATCTCTGGTACTTTCCACTCCTCAGGTCACTCTTGAACCTCAATGTGGATGTCCTGCGTCGTCACACAGTACTTCAGCTGCAACCACTCCTTGGTTGGATCCTTCTTTTCTTGTAGCCACATGATGTGATGTGATGCACATAAATTTGCTATCTTCTCATACTCCTAGATTGTTTCTGGTGAGATCCTCCATGTATCTTCCACGCTGTTTTGAATCTATGTTAAGTACTGCGCGAACATGCCATTGTTGACTTCCTTAACCTTGGTATTTGTTGTTCTTCTTAGCAATGTGTAACCCAGGTCAGGTCACACCACCTTTGTAACATATCCAACCAGCCAGGTAAGGGTCATGTCACTGAAAATATTTCATGCTCTGATACCATATTGTAACATCCCCAAAATCCAACTCGGATATGGCACATCAAATTTTCCGATTGTATACAAATAAAAACATATACACACAGAAACTCTTGCAGAACTTTATATATAAAAATTAAAAAAGATAAATACATTCTACAAATGCACAGATTCATACAAAATGATAATAAAAATATACATGCAACACACACAGGAAAAACCCATAAAAATAAATGCATACATAATAATGCAACATGTAATTTAACAAAAAATGGACACTTATCTTGTAAAAATGTCACCAACTGCGTGTAGATCTTCCATGAACCTCCCACCCTTAGACCACACTTCTCATCACTCTCAGCAATGGGTCACCCCTGAGCTGGGACTAAACTCCACCCGGGTAAAGGGATTCCTAACCAGGTTGATGTATCTCACACAACAGGAAAAAATCCCTCACAGGTTCCAACTCAAACTAACAACCTATAGTCCCTCATTCCCCACATGCTTGTCCCACTCCAGGAAGTATTCCCCTTCTTTGATCAACAGTCCTTCAACTACCCCACTTCCTTTCCGGGGCTTCAACAATAGGATGAACAAGAAGTCTTAGAGCCCTGTAGCTACAGTTTGGCACCTTTGAGAAATCAATTCCCATCAATTCTCTCACCGAGAGAGAAATTTCTCACGGGCCTGAAAAACCACCTCTTTAGTATCCCATGGGCCTAACAACCCGCCTCTTCAGTCCATCTCCCAAGATAACCAGGTACAGATACAAGTACATGTATGGTTACAGATATAGGTACATGAAGGTACCAAGGACAATTGAATGAGTGAGTGAATGATCATGGAATGAATGAATGACCCAAAAAATGAAATAAGTCCAAACTATATGTATGCATGTTCCCAACTTGACACATGCCACATTGAGAGCTACTTTGGTCCACTTGTCCCCATCCTTAGAACTTAGGATAAAATAATTATCCATAATTTATAATTTAAGGAATATTAATATAATATTCCTTTTTGGCTTAAGCTCCCTAGATCATCCCTTATCCTTAACTTTTACCCTCTCTTTCCCCAACTGGTAGAGTTTAGTCCCCCATACTCTTTTATCGTGGTTGGTCTACATGCAACGATGTATTATATTAATGATAGGACATATACAAAAATAGGTTCACTGTTCTTTAGCATCTAGGCTCTCTGGACTAATTCAACACATAAGCCTCCTAGTGTATAATAATTGGCTCACCAGCCTATAAAACACAACATATACACAAAAGGCTCTCTGGCCTCAAAATTGCGCACACTTAGGTTTGTTGCGCACGGTATTCTGGAATGTGCACACTTCATCATTTTAGTGCCCAGTACATGTGCGCACTATACCATGGAAGGTTCATGCAAAAATAATATCAACAACTCACTAGCTTATAATCATTTTAACATTTACGTTTACAATTTGGGGTTCAACCTAGGGGTATTACAATCCCCTCCCCCTATTTATGCACTGTCCTCAATGCATTATATACCATGTACCATTCAAATTCTTTAAAAATATCCAAGCTTTAGCTATTGGAAGCTTGATATCCATCTAGTGCTTTACTTTCCAGCACCAATTCTGGTATTCATACTATGGATGGAAGTTAATTTCTCTATTCCATAGAGATGATTTCGGGAATAATTCATCTCACTGTTCCATTTGACACACCCTCCTTATGGATGCTACCATGCCATAAGAATACTTGGGTTGCCTCCTCCTTGTTGCACTCACCCTCCCAGGATCATGAATCCCTTCACTACCACGTAGTCCTTCAATGATCCTTATTGCCAAGGATTTCACACACAAGGAGAGCGCTAACCCATTACCAGAACCCCACAAAGGTTCTACAATTATAGGGCTTTAGTGTTCTCAATGATAGTTGTTATTTCCCAACATTCCAACTTTAATCAATATTATCTCATCTACATCACACACATGCAGTTATCATGAGAGAACATTATAAAAATTCTGTTTTAGAAATCAAATTATTTTCATAAGGAATTCAACTTTTCCCAAAATATGAAATTATATTTCATAATTTTTTTTTTCATCGTTGTTACAATAATAAAATGTAGTCTTCCTTTTGTCTTTCAGTAAGCACCGTGTTGAATACCATTTTTTCCGCAATGATTATATCTTGCATACAACCAACAAATTGTCAGTATTTCATGTACATCATATTTTAATTGCAATATGTACAAAAACCTTATGCAGTGATCTTAGAATTTCCTACACCTAGAAATCCAATCACAATTACGAAACAATTTATTATATAGAATGACTCATCATTATATGCATATGCCTATTCGCAATTAATAACAGTAAGTTCATTATTTTAATTTTTTGAACAAATTTTTTTTTGTAGTCATTTTTCCTATGACTACTCGACTTGCAAATTTCCTGTTGCAATGTCTAATAGTTCCTGAAATGTTCTTAACTCCACGAGTTATCAACATTTCAGCCATTAGTATAATTATTTCCATTCAAAACATATACATACGCACTCACAAAATGCATTCAACAATTGCATTTAAGTATACAATTCTATCATGTGTGAGTGCAACTCTGCCACTTAATATACATGAGTGTTGTTGGATTACTGAG
>ML776639.1:780776-794597 GCA_009831015.1 Picea engelmannii
GGGGGGGGGGGGGGGGGTGAATCAATAATAGAGAAATTTAATCCTTTTTCACCATAAAATGCAAGTGTTATATCAATGTATAATTATCATCCAATAGTTGTAGAGTAAATAAAAAATGAACAAATGAGAAATCACACACATACACAGTACACCAATGTTTTACGTGGAAACCCAAAGCAGGAGAAAACCACAAAATGATTTTTCTTATATTTATTTAAGAATTACATTCATTGGAAGCAACAACTTCCTTTTTTTCCATCTACAACTGGAAGGAGGCTCCAACCCCGTAGTTTCTCAGGCTACAACCCGAGGGAAGGTCCAACTCCCCAATTCTCTAGCTACAACCAGAAGGAGGCTACAACCCCGTATGTTCTCTGGATACAACCGGAAGGTGGCTACAACCACATGTCCTTGCCCCGTCCAACTACCCTGACATAAAATTAGAATGATGGAACCACTATCACAATATCACTGTGAGATATACTGCTGTAAACCTGTACCAATCAACCTGCACCAAACAACCTATACCAATAACCTGAACCATGCATCAACCTGTACCTCAACTTGTAATAAACCTGTACCATAAATAACTGCATCAACCATGTACCAACCTATACCAAACAACCTGTAATCAACCTGTACCATAAACAAGTGCATCAACCATGCACCAACCTGTACCTCAAACTGTACCATGACCAAGTGCATCAACCATGCATCAAACCTGTACGAATAACCTGTCACAAAAACTTGTCCAAACAACCTATCACAACAACCTGTCTCATCAATCTTATCAACCAAATCAGATCTAATCACCAAGATCAATCACCAATACAACTCTCAAAGGTGTGCATCAACCAAGCATAACACAACAACTCATAATCATCACCAAGATCAATATGTGCTTCTAATAATATACCAATACAAATATGCTACATCATCCATAAACCATGTGTCGACAATACTACTAACAAGTGCCTCCAACCATGTACCAAGTATGTACCAATCATGTATCAACTACTCATCAACTATGAATCATCAATATGTACCAACATCATCAACTATACACCTCATGTATGTGCCAAATCATCAACTACTTGTCTCAACCATGTACCCAACTATACACCTCATGTATGTGCCAAATCATTAGCTCTAAACAAATTGCTAAGTTTAGAGAACTGGTTGCAACTGTAAATCTGAAAAAATGACCTTTTAAAGAACCAACAATTTCTCTCAAACCATAACTTGAATTGGAAAACAACTCACAATGAACTCAATTGGGCCCATTCTGAACAAAACCCATGTCTCAGATTTTCAAGATTCATCCTCATATGCTCACAATATTCCACGCAAATTCGTCTCTCTTTATCTGCCACGTTTTTCACTGAAAACGGCTAACCACGAGATGGAACTCACATGTGTCATTTGGAGGTTGGAACCTTGACTGCTACAACTATTTATACATAAAACCACTCGTCAAACCATCATTAGAAAAATCATGCATAATAGTTTTTAATTCATTAAAAATTAAGGAAGAATAATCATTATTAACCACTAAAGCATAACGGGAATAATATGTCATTTTATGAGTAGCTGTAGCAAATGTATGGCAAATGGAATGATAAATGAACAATAATAGAATGAAAAAGGGATGGAATGGATGTCTATAGATGATGAGAATATGGAAAAATATGTGACCCAACACTCAACACCAACTGAGATGAGACAACAATCCTCCACAGATATCAATCTGTCACAGGTACGCGACCTGTGAATAGTGCCGCCCATGTGTGTACGCACCCTGGATCACTACAACCCACGTATGTATGTGGCCAATCTATAATGCAACATGTGTATACTTATGATAAACTAGGGTTTTTATTTGCTTCACATGTTCAGATCTTTTGCAACCTGCAATCACATTCTCTTCTGTCTTTCATTGTCCAAACTGACCACCAGCCATTCCCAACACATCTAAGCTCTCCAATAGATTATTCATGCTTCTCAACCATACAATATGACTGCAACTCAAACATGTGTAAACAACCAGTATAATATAGCCATCATAACAATATTGAATCATAAGAGTTCTTCTCACTCCATCAACCAACTCAAACCACATCACAACAACATACCAAGAATGCCCTAGGTGTAATATCCCTAAGGCCGAACCCAATTATAAATGTAAATGCAAATGTACTTAAGATGCATAGATGTTTTGATATCATTTTTGTATGCACATTTCATGGCATAGTGCACTCATGTACTGCGCAGTAAAATGAGGAAGTGTGTGCCTTCCAGGATACCGCGCGCAACATCTTAAGTGTGCATGATGTTGAGGCCAGGGAGCCTTTGTGTATATGGTATGTTTTATAGGTTGGTGAGACATTTATTATAAGCTAGGATGTTTATGTTTTGATTAGGCCAGAGAGCCTAGATGTTAAAGGCCAGTGCACCTATTTTTGTACATGTCTCATATTTAATATATAATACATCGCTGTGCCCAGACCGACCATGATAAAAGAGATGGGGGACTAAACTCCACTATTTAAGGAAAGGGAGGGGCTAAGTTAAGGGGAGGGGATAAGTTAAGGAAAGGGGATAAGATAGGAAGCTTGAGCCAAAATGGAATATTATATTAATATTTCTTTAATCATAAAGTATGGATAATTATGTTATCCTAAGTTCTAAAGTTGGGGCCAAGTGGGCCAAAGTAGCTTCCAACATGACAAGTGTCAAGTTGGGGACATGCATACATATTGTTTGGACTTAGTTCATTTCAGGGGATCTTGTCCATTCATCATCCATCCAGTCAATCATCCATGGGTATGCACACATCCATTGAGCTGATCTTCGTACCATCATCACTGTATCTGAACTTGTGTCCATAGCCATTTTTGTGTTGGCATACTGGTTAGCTTGGGAGCTGGACTGAAGAAGCGGGTTGTCAGGACCGTGGGATATTGAAGAGGCCGGTTGTCAAGCCCATGAGAAATTCTCTGGGTGAGAGAATTGTTGGGGATTGATTTCCTGAAGGTGTTGAACTACAACTGTAGGGATCTAATACTTCCTGTCTGACCTATTGCTGAAGCCCTAGAAGGGAAGTGGGACAGCTGAGGGTTTGTTGAGTAGAGAAGGGGCACACTTCCTTGGGTGGGACAAGCACGCGAGGAATGAGGGACTATAGGCTGTTAGTTGAGTGAGCACCTGAGACAGAGTCTTTCCTATTGTTCATGAGCCTTTAGCCTGGTTAGGAATTCCTTTTCCCGGGTGGATTTTAGTCCAAGCTCGGGGGTGAATCACTATTGAGAGTGATGAACAGTGTGGTCTAAGCCTGGGAGGTTCATGGATGGTATGCACGAAGTTGGTGATATTCTTAAAAAGATAAGTGCCATTTGTGTGATAAAATTACATGCTGCAATATTATTTACGTGTTCAGTTTTATGGGTCTATCTTATGCATGGTTATGACTGTCTATATATTTGTGGGTATTTCTTGTATATGTTGCATGTGTATGTTACGATAATTTCAGGGTGAATCTGTGTATTTATAGATGCATTTTCATGCCTATGTTTTATATATAATGCTTCCGCAAGAGTTCTGTGAGTGTATATAATTAATTGCATGCAATTAGAAAAAATTATGTGGCATAGCTCAGTTGCATGCTGGGAAATGTCACAATATGTTCTGCAGTGAGAGAACAATAAGAGTTCTCTGGCGTAGCATGGCCCAACCATGGGTGGCCAGGGATTTTACAATATTGTATTAGAGCTTTAGTTCCAACACTGAGCCTGGATGGGCTGGAAAATTCGAGTTGAAGCGAAATTTCACAGAGGTTTTATTTTGAAGTGGCCAAATTTCGAGTTGCAGAGCATCTAGCTACAATATGGTACAAAAATTGGGAAAAATCCCCAATTTTGGTTGGTAAATTCGTGAGAAAATGAAGAAATTTGACCATGTGGTGAAATATTATTGTTTTAATATCTGTTCTAGCAAATTCGAACCTAGAATTGGTCTAATTTGAAGTTATAGTGAAGCCGTGACAGTTGGAGCGAGATTAGTAAATAAAATTCTCAATTTGGGAATTGATTTCGGGGAAATTCGTTCCAGAAATGTCAACCCACAACGATCTATTGTTACAGAGGTTGAGCTGGTGTTATTGGGGTGAAATTGAATGAATTTCATAGTTGCAGAATGTTTATGGTGAATTGGGATAAAGCCCCAATTTCTGCAGCGAAATTCACAAGGATTTGATGCGCATAAAGGTGAACATGCATAGGTGGGCGCACTAAAAATGCATCATGTGCGATGAAAATATTTTGATAGGTAAAATTTGGCAGTGTGCGGTAGGGTATTGGCATGCTGATGCATGCATTAAATTTTGGTGGTATGCAGAAAAATGTTAGCGTGCGGGTGCACACGCATAAGAAGGTGCGCGTGGTGTACACACACATAATAATAGCGCACATGGTGTATGCAGTATTGGTAGAGTGCAAAAGGAGTTTGGTTGGTGTGTGCGCAATATGGGTAAATGTTGATGTGCGAAAACTTAGTTAGTGGTGCGCACAGAGTTTTAAACTATGGGATGGTGGAGATGTACTAAACTATGGGATGGTGCAGCGCATCGAGTGAGATGTGCACAAAATAACTGTGTACGGTAGATATCGGCACGTGACACAAAAGTGCACACAAGTTATTGCTGCGACAAAGAAGTGATACACAATGGTTTTAAAGTGTGCGAAGAACGATTTACCTTGTGATGTTGCAACACATGGTAAATACGGGTGCACAGATTGAAATTTGTGAGTGTGAAGTTGTTTGAAGGGTGAAGAACAACAAAAACAGTGAAGGGTAAATTATAAGACCCAACTAGCTCCATGGAACCATAAATTTTGCTCAAGACTCAGAATTGAGCATGTGAGTAGGCATTGGAAAGGTCTTGGATAGTGGAATATAATTATCCACCCAGAAAATTGATCAAGGCATTCCAATTTCCAGGAAATCAGAAGAAAGAATTATGATATATATTATTGAACTAGAATGGTTCATATTCTCATGAAATTGTTGAAACAGTTAGCTTGACAAAGTTTCGTTGGCTGCACATTTTGCAGAGTTAACAACAACTAGATGAAGATCAGATTATATTCCAGAGTAATGGAAGAGGCACAAGGGAATTACAACCAGGAATATGAATTCAGAGGGATGGATGTCCATTTGAGCATTGAAGGAACATACTCTAATGGACATGGAGAAGAAAGGGATGAAAACATGAATATGGCAGAGACCATTAAAAATTTACAGAAGGATGTTCAAAGCCATAAAGATGATAATGAAAGGCTTATGAGAGCCAAGGAGCAGCAGGATGAATTCAACATGAATTTATTGGAGAGCCTGAATAGAATAGAAAAAAAATTGGATAAGGAGAGTGGCTCAAGCAAGTCAAGAAATCACAGGTCTCATGATGAGAAAAGAAAAACAAGAAGTGTTAGCAGGCATCACCACCACTCCTCGAGAAATTCCAATAAGAGATCAGATAGCAGCTCAAGTCCATCCCCTGTCAGAAAGAAAAAGAGGGTGGATGAGCTACGAGGAGAAATGAACAAAATCAAACCTCCTACATTTGATGATGAGCACAAGAAGGATGAAGATGAAAAAAAAACGGTTGTTGGGCATGAGAAAGTATTTCCAATTGCATAATTATTCTTCTCATGCAGAGGGTAGAATTTCTATCTATCAACTCAAGGGAAAGACATCCATGTGGTGCGATTAGCTTGTGCAGGTGCAACAAATTAAAGAGAAAAGTATTACTTGGAGGGAATTCAAGAGGTATTTTGAGAAGAAATACTTGACTAAGAGATACTATGACAAGAAAATGAAAGAGTTCTTTGAACTCAAGCTTAGGAGTATGACCATTGATGAATATGAGAGAAGGTTTTTAGAACTGCTGAAGTATGTCTCTTTCATTAAGGATGAGACAATGAAGATTCAAAGGTATTTGAGTGGATTTCCATCAATTATTAGTGACAAAATACAATATGATGATCCCAAGACATTGGAGGAGACCATAAGCCGAGCTAAATGCCTATATGATCAACAAAAATCAAGGCCAACATTCCAAAAAGCTTGGGAAAACAAAAAGAAATTCAAGGTGGATCAGAGGAAGAAGGGATATAAGCCACCATTCTTCAGAAACAATCCTCAAGGAAAAAAAACTCCTAAAGAACCCAAAACGATTGACACAAGGAGTCAAAGGCCAAGGCAACCACCTATTCAATGTTGGGGTTGTAAAGGGGATCACATGTTTAGAGATTGTCCTCACATAGGTGAAAAAGGGAGGACTATTCATGATGTACAACAAGCTGAAATAGTGGAGGACATGGGCATGAAGGTACCCAGGATCTATGCAGTCCTGGACAACAAGCAAGAAGAGTATCAGTCACATATGATTGAAGTGGAAGGTATGATCAACAACCAAACCATTGCTATTTTAATTGATTCAGGAGCTAGTCATAGTTATATAGATCCTAATATGGTGGAAAGTTTGCATTTGCAAAGAAGAAAGCATGGGAAATCTTGGTTCATGCATCTGGCTACATGAGCCAGAAGAAAAGTTAATGAGATGGTTAAGTCATGTCTTATGGACATGAATGGACTGAACACCAAGGCAGATTTGAACATCTTTCCTTTAGGTTCCTATGACTATCTAATTGGTATGTATTGGTTGGACCAACATCATGCTCTCCTATACTGTCATAACAAAGAATTTACTTTCTTGGATGAGGAAGGGAAACTAAGGAAAGTATAGGGAATTCCCAGGGATGTAACTATTAGAGAAATTTCAGCATTGCAGCTGAAGAAATGTTACAGAAAAAGGTGTCAAATATTTGAAGCTCATATGAAGGAGACACCTAAAGATAAGGTGCCAAATTTGGAAGATTATGCAGTCTTGGAAGATTTTGAGATGTGTTCAAGGAGGTACCAGGACTACCCCCAAGGAGGGACATTGATTTCTATATAAATCTAATGCCTGGAGTAGCTCCAGTGTCAAAGAATCCTTACAGAACGAGTATACCAGAGCTAAAGGGGTTGCAGATGCAACTTGAAGAGATTCTAAAGAAGGGGTATATACACCCAAGTGTGTCACCTTGGGGTGCCCCAGTCTTGTTTGTGAAGAAGAAAGATGGAACATTAAGATTGTGCATTGATTTCAGACAATTGAATAAAGTGACTGTTAAGAAAAAGTATCCTCTGCCAAGGGTTGATGATATTTTTGATCAATTGAAGGATGAAAAGATCTTTTCAAAGATAGATCTCAGGTCAGGATACCATCAGGTAAGGATTAAAGAGGAATATATCAACAAGACCGCTTTCAGGACAAGGTATGGTCATTATGAGTTCACAATGGTTCAATTTGGGTTGTCAAATGCACCTACTGTTTTCATGTGCTTATTGAATGGTGTTTTCCGAGAATATTTAGACAAGTTTGTCATTGTTTTTTTGGATGACATTCTCATATATTCCAAGTCAGAGGAAGAGCATGAACATCATTTGAGGATGGTTTTGTAAGTATTAAGGGAGCATCAACTGTATGCCAAATTGAGCAAGTGCTCATTTTATCAGAAGCAAATTCACTATTTGGGTCATATCATTTCAAAGGCTGGGATAGCAGTGGATCCCGATAAGATAGAAGCCATTAGAGAATGGGCAGTGCCAAAGAATGTGACAGAGGTGAGATAATTCATGGGCCTTGCAGGATACTATAGGATATTTATAGAAGGGTTTTCAAAGATTGCACACCCAATCACTTCCTTGCAAATAAAGTGTGTGAAGTTTCAGTGGACATTGGATTGTGAAAAGAATTTCCAACACTTGAAACAATTATTAACAAGTGCTCCAATATTAAGGATAGCAGACCCAAATGAAGACTTCATTGTATGCACAGATGCATGTAAAGAGGGACTTGGGGGATTCCTCAGTCAAAATGGGTTTGTTATATGTTATGAATCAAAGAAGTTGAAGGAGCATGAAAGAAACTATGCCACTCATGATTTGGAGTTGGCAGCCATAGTACATGCCTTGAGGAAATGGATACACTACCTCATGGGGAAAAGGTTTGAGATGAGGAAAAACCACAATGGTTTGAAATATTTGTTTGATCAACCAACTTTAAATTCTAGGCAAAGCAGATGGTTAGAATTTCTAAGCGAATATGACTTTGATATAAAGCATATCAAGGAGAAAGAGAACAAAGTGGCTGATGCACTCAACATAAGAGTGGATGAAATGCATGCTACAACCATTAGCATGTATCAATCAGATTTGAAACACAAAATTATAGAGACTGCCAAATCAGATTTACAATACAAGCAATTAGTGGCAAAACTACAACAAGGTATTTTGTAGCAGAAAATTGAAGAATACAAACTAGATAAGGATGAAATTATCATGTACAGGGGCAAAATTTATGTACCAAGTTCCCAAGAGTTGAAAAATCTGATATTGAGAGAAATACATAATGTGCCTTATGCTGGGCACCCAGGATATCAAAAAACTATAGCAGCTATCAAGAGCCAATATTATTGGCCAGGCATGAAGAAAGAGGTTGCTGATTTTATTGCCAGATGTTTGGAATGTCAAAAAGTAAAGGCTGAGCATAGACACCCAGCTGGTTTGCTACAACCATTACCCATTCCTGAGTGGAAATGAGAAGTTGTAACCATGGATTTCATTACCAAACCGCCCAAAACAAACAAGCAACATGATTCTATCATGGTAGTGGTGTATAATCTTACTAAAGCTGCCCATTTTATTCTAGTTAAGATCACTCACAAGGAAATGAACATTGTTGATGTTTATATGAGGGAAATTGCTAGATTACATGGCATACCCAAGACAATTGTGTCTGACAGAGATCCAAAATTTACCTCAAAATTTTGGAAGGGATTATTTAATGGATTTGGAACAAATTTGAATTTCAGTACAACTTATCATCCAGAAACAGATGGAAAAAAAGAGAGGGTGAATCAAGTGATTGATGATATGTTGAGGATGTATGTGATGGACAAACCATCAAAATGGGAAGACTTCCTACACTTGATAGAGTTTTCTTATAATAATGGGTACCAAGCATCTCTAAAGATGATCCCATTTGAGGCACTTTATGGCCGAAAGTGCAACACACCGGTAAGCTGGGATAACCCAACACATAGAGTAGTGGTTGGGCCAAAATTGCTCAGGGAAATGGAAGAGAAAATGTTGAAAATAAAACAAAATTTAAAGGCTGCCCAAAACAGGCAGAAAATTTATGTTGATAAGGGTAGAAATCACAGGGAATTTAAAGTGGGTGAACATGTATCCTTGAAAGTGAAAGCCAACAAAGTTCCCTGAAGTTGGGAAATTGTTTAAAGTTGGCAGCTCGCTATTGTGGGTCATTTGAAATCCTAGAGAGGATTGGTCCAGTAGCTTATATGATTGCATTTCTGCATCTATGACTGTTCATAATGTATTCCATGTATCATTGCTAAAGAAATATATACCTGATACTAATCATGTTATTGATTGGAATGTGATTCAGGTGGAGCAAGAAGGCGCTTTTCAAGTGCATCTGATGCCCATTATGGACCAGAAAATCAAACAACTCCGAAATCGATCCATAGGGCTTGTAAAGGTCCAATGGACTTGGTACAGTCCTAAGGACGCTACTTGGGAGCATGAGGATGCAATGCAGGAAGAATACCCACATCTTTTTGAGGATTTTTGAAATTGAGTTGTACATGGGTACATGATGCACTGAGGACAATGCGTAAATAAGGGGAGGGGATTGTAATATCCTTAAGGCCAAACCCAATTGTAAATTTAAATACAAATGTACTTAAGTTGGGGAGTTTCTTTGATATCATTTTTGTATGCACATTTCATGGCATAGTGCACGCATGTACTACGCAGTAAAAAAAGGAAGTGTGCACATTCCAGGATACCGCACGCAGCATCTTAAGTGGACGCGATGTTGAGGCCAGGGAGCCTTTGTGTATATGATATGTTTTATAGGCTGGTGAGCTAGTTATTATAAGCTAGGATGCTTATGCTTTGATTAGGCCGGAGAGACTAGATGTTAAAGGCCAGTGCACCTGTTTTTGTACATGTCTCATATTTAATATAAAATACATCGCTGCGCACAGACGGACCACAATAAAAGAGATGGGGGACTAAACTCCACTAGTTAGGGAAAGGGAGGGGCTAAGTTAAGGAAATGGGATAACCTAGGAAGTTTGAGCCAAAAAGGAATATTATATTAATATTTCTTTAATCATAAAGTATGGATAATTATGTTATCCTAAGTTCTAAAGTTGGGGCCAAGTGGGCCAAATTAGCTCCCAACATGACAAGTGTCAAGTTGGGGACATGCATACATATTTTTGGGACTTAGTTAATTTCAGGGGATCTTGGCCATTCATCATCCATCCAGCCAATCATCCATGGGTATGCACACATCCATTGAGCTGATCTTCATACCATCATCACTATATCTAAACCTCTGTCCATAGCCATTTTTGTGTTGACATACTGGTTATCCTGGGAGCTAGACTAAAGAAACGAGTTGTCAGGCTCGTGAGCAATTCTCTGGGTGAGAGAATTGTTGGGGATTGATTTCCTGAAGGTGCTGAACTACAACTGCAGGGCTCTGAGACTTCCTATCTGACCTATTGCTGAAGCCTTGGAAGGGAAGTGGGGCACCCGAGGGACTATTGAGTAGAGAAGGGGAACAATTCCTTGGGTGGGACATGCACGTGGGGAATGAGGGACTGTAGGCTGTTAGTTGAGTGAGCACCTGAGACAGAGTCTTTCGTGTTGTTCATGAGCCTTTAGCCTGGTTAGGAATCCCTTTGCCCGGGTGGAGTTTAGTCCCATCTCAGGGGTGACTCACTGTTGAGAGTGATGAACAGTGTGGTCTAAGGCTGGGAGGTTCGTGGACGGTATGCACGTAGTTGGTGATATTCTTAACAAGATAAGTGCCATTTGTTGATAAAATTACTTGCTGCAGTATTATTTACTTGTTCAGTTTTATGGGTCTATCTTATGCATGGTTATGACTGTCTGTATATTTGTGGGTATTTCTTGTATATGATGCATGTGTATGTTATGTTAATTTCAGTGTGAATATGTGTATTTATAGATGTATTTGCATGCCTACGTTTTATATAGAATGCTTTCGCAAGAGTTCTGTGAGTGTATATAATTTAATTTCATGCAGTTAGAAACATTTATGTGGCATAACTCAGTTGCATGTTGGGAAATGTCACAGTGTGTTCCGCAGTGAGAGAACAATAAGATTTCTATGGCATAACGTGGCCCGACGATGGGTGGTCGGGGATGTTACACTAGGCATTCACTAGACAACAATCAATAGTATCCATCAAGATAATAATGTAACCATACCAGAGTCTCAGTGGCATATCTGAGCCCATAGACTGTAGATCTGGAACCTGCTTCAGTCTTCAAGAGCCTGACGTCATCTCAAACACCAATCTCCATAAATTCATCCACTGTACATGCCTTGTCTTCATACAACCCATGAATGTATGCGTCCTGACCCATTGTAGCCCGCGTGCACCTCATAAACTAGGGTTTCTGAACCTCCAAGACTTTTTCCATCAAGATCCTAGACATGCTGAAACATTGATGCGTTCATGAGATCCTCCATACTCTCTCTCTCTCAGAATAGATCTTCAATCATGCTCAAGAGATGCATACCAAAGATACACAAAAGGTGCATTTCACAAGATACCCTAGCCTCTAATTTATACTATTCATATTTTAGGTCACTTAACCCACTTCTAGGTCACTTAACCCATTTCTAGGTTACTTAACCTATTTTCCTCATTTTAGGGTTAACCACTTTCCATAAATAGAAAGTTCTCCATTACTTTATCATTTAAATATTACTCCTCTATTTTGTCACCTTAATTTGATATTTAAATAATCCTTCTTGATTTTGTTACTTCACTTTATTATTTAAATAGTCCTCCTTGACTTTGTCACTTCACTTTATCATTTAAATAATAATTTCTTTTTCTCAAGAACTTTGACTTCTTTGACCTTTTGGGGATTCAAGACAACATGTGAGGGTTATTCATCTTCGTAAGGCCATAAATCTCAAATCATGAGGAGTTATGTGACATTCCACATACCACCGGAAATGGAGTTACAAGCACTATCCATCTAGGGTAGTTTCACCAACAGTTTCACCAACAGTTTTACTAATCTTCATCTCACTATTCCACATATAAGCATGGGTTCTACATTCACACTTCAAGGATAACTCAATCGTAAATTGTCTTCCCGTGAGGGATTTCACCATAAGGGAACCACTTTGGAGTTCCTCCATTTGTTTCACCTTATCAACCATGATAAGACTATAATGATCAGTCTTTACATCAACAATGCATCATATACAAATGAAACACATTGATCTATCTTCATCTATGCATTATATCAATGAAATCATTCAATCATCCTTTTGCATCAATCAATCAATCATACTTTGACATCAATAAATCACTTGACATCAATAAATGACATCAATCAAATAAACCATTGGCATCAATGACAACATGATCCAACAATCTCCCCCTTTGGCATTGATGGCAATACCAACATTGATGTCAACACCAAACAATGATTTCAACATGTAGACAAGGCATGCTCTACATAAATAGTAATCAAACATATCAATGTGACTATCTCTCCCCATCAATAAACATCAATCACATCAATGTTATTATCTCTCCCCCTTTGACATCAATGGAAAAGGGTCTTTCTCCCCTTGGGGCTTCTGTTGATACTGAGAGGGGGGTGAATCAGTATCAAGTACAATTTAAAAACCTTTTTCAACTTATACTTAAACCATTCAATTATATACAATGAGCAATGAACAATAGTATAAGAGTTACACCAATACACCACAATGCACCATGCACAATATATGAGAAATAATCAATAGTTTTTATTCAAGGGAAGTAATGACTTCCAAAGGTAGCTACAACTTCCAAATGTAGAGGGAGGGATAAACCTCCAAGAGGAAGATACAATCCTCCAATATCAAGAGAGAGTTGAAATCTCCATTTTTCCCCCTTCCTTCCACCCAAGAATATATGAGAGATAATAAAACTTTACATTAAATCATTACCATCAACCAATCATCACATAGAACCTGATAATGCTTCCAGAGACTTCTTCAATTTCTGCAATTCTTCAATTCTTAGAGTACTTTTATCCTGTAGATAATATTACTCAATGTATTCTCTGAAACTTCTCCAATTTTCACTCCTTTAATCCTCCCCAAAAAGAGGTTATAGAAAGAATGGTGGACTTTATTCAATTCTGGTCTGTTCAGAAGATCCAACTTGTACAACATGCCCCACACTCAATATTTAACATCTGATTCTGAAACTCACATAAAAGAAACTATAGTCCATACTCTTTCCAATGTAAGTGGTCCCACTTCATTTGGATTATGTATGAAGAAGTTATGACTGTTTTACCCGGAACACCTGTTTATTGACTAGCTTTAGGACTGGTCACAAACCCTATCTTCTACAGAGTGTATCTCCATTATTATAGCGAATCAAGAGCTGAAATTTTTACCAGAGGTACCTTGATATGTCTTGTCAACACCATAGATATTTCACCATCTGAATTGTTCTAGAAAAAAAGTTATAGCAAAAATGGTAAGATGACCTGAAAATAACATACCTTAGAACACATCACCAAAAGACTTCATCCTCCCTTGAAATCCGACCTTCTTTTCTTCTTATTACCTCTGAA
>ML776639.1:816703-871140 GCA_009831015.1 Picea engelmannii
ACTACAATCCTTGGGGTTTTTCAGCAACAACTGAAGAGAGTACAACTCTACAAGAGCACCAGCTCTATATGCAAGACTCATCTTACATCCTCAACACCAACTAAGATGAGGCAACAATCCTCCACAGATATCAATTTGTCACAGGTACGTGACCTGTCAGTAGTGCAACCCACGTGTGTATGTGCCCTGGATCACTATATCCCCTGTATGTACGCACCCAATCTATAATGCAACATGCATATACTTTTGACCAACTAGGGTTTTTCTTTTCTTCAGATGCTCAGATCTTCTTCAACCTACAATCACATTCTCTTATGTCTTTCACTGTCCAAACCGACCACCATCTAGTCACAACATATCCAAGCTCTCTAATAGATTATTCATGCTTCTCAACCATACAATATGAATGCTACTCAAAAATGTGTAAACAACCAGTATACTATATCCATCATATCAATACTAAATCATAAGAGTGCTGCTCACTCCATCAACCAACTCAAACCACATCACAACAACATACCAAGAATGCCCTAGGAATTCACCAAACAACAACCAATAGTATCCATCAAGATAATAATGTAACCATATCAGAGTCTCAGTGGCAGATCTGAGCCCATAGAATGTAGATCTAGAACCTGCTTCAGTCTTCAAGAGCCTGGTATCAGCTCAAACACCAATCTCCATAACTTCATTCACTGTACATGCCCTGTCTTCATACAACCCATGTATGTATGCTTCCTAGCCCATTGTACCCTATGTACACCTCAGAAACTAGGGTTTCTGAACCTCCGATACTTGTTTTGTCAAGATCTTAGACATGTCGAAACTTTGATGCGTTCTTGAGATCCCCCATACTCTCTCTCTCTTAGAATAGATCTTCACTCATGCTCAAGAGATGCATACCAATATACACAAAAGGTGCATTTCACAAGAGACCCTAGCCTCTTATTTATACTCTTCATCTTCTAGGTCACTTAACCGACTTTTAGGTCACTTAACCCATTTCTAGGTTACTTAACCTATTTTCCTCATTTTAGGGTTAACCACTTTCCATAAATAGAAAGTTATGCATTACTTTATCATTTAAATATTCCTCCTCGATTTTGTCACCTTAATTTAATATTTAAATAATCCTTCTTGATTTTATCATTTCACTTTATTATTTAAATAGTCCTCGTTGACTTTCTCACTTCACTTTATCATTTAAATAATAATTTCTTCTTCTCAAGAACTTTGACTTCTTTGACCTTTTGGGGCTTCAAGCCAACATGTGAGGGTCCTTCATCTTCGTAAGGCCATAACTCTCAAACCATGAGGAGTTATGTGACATTCCACATACCACCGGAAATGGAATGACAAGAAATATCCATCTAGGATAGTTTAACACACAATTTTACTGATCTTCATCTCATTATTCCACATATAATCATGGGTTCTCCATCCACACTTCAAGGATAACTCAATTGTAAATCGTATTCTCGTGAGGTATTTCACCATAAGGGAACCACTTTGGAGTTCATCCATTTGTGCACCTTATCAACCATGATAAGACTATAATGATTAGTCTTTACATCAACAATGCATCATATACAAATGAAACACATCGATCTATTTTCATCTATGCATTATATCAATGTCATCATTTAATCATCCCTTTGTATCAATCAATCAATAATCCTTTGACATGAATATATCATTTGACATCAATCAATCAAACCATTGGAATCAATGACAACATGATCCAACACGATCTTGAGATCAATGGTTTAGATTCTCCCTTGATAAATTTAAAAATTAATAAAGTTTCGATCGAAGTTTGGAAAAGTTACTAGATCGACAACCGAGATTCATTTAGATGGTTTGGAAAATGAGGAATATTGAAGGTCCATATTCATTTTTATCCATTTGGGAAGTCAAAGAAAATCAACGATCGATATCATTTTGGCTAGGAGATAAAAAAACATAGATTCACTTGGTTTTTGGCCGAAATTGTCTAAGTGTTGAACTTTCCCAACAAACATTATCGATGGTCAATGGTTCAAGGATCAATTAGTTTGGAAAAGTGTTGAATTTCAACCAAATGACATATGAGATGTTCAATGGCCAATGGATTAGGGATATACGAGTTTGGCGAAGTGTTGAAGTTTGACCAAAGGACATCTTATATCGTTGATGGTCGTTGGATCGGGGATCAACGAGTTTGGAGAAGTATTTAAATTCAACCAACGGATATCTAAGATCATCGATGGATGAGGGATCAAGAATCAACAAATTTAGTGCAAATTTTAGATTCTTCTAGGAGAAACTGGCAATGGCCAACGGGGAAAATATGGTGATGATGTGTCATTCCACATCAACATCCATGTGTCATTCCAGGCCATCCTAGATGATGCTTGAAGATGGTGGTTCATGACACATCAACATAGTTTCCACATCAGCCAGTAGAGATGACCGACAATCTATGACTGGGTTGGTCGAATTGAAGAAGTGTTTTTGAGATTCATCAGGATCGTCGACTTCTGATAGGCCAAATTTCAAGCATTGGATGAAGTGGTAAGTTCCATTCAATGATGAATATTTTTGATGGACGACGACTAATTGCCAGGTTAGTTGGTTTGGAGTTGTGCGCAAATCGATTGTTAGAGAGTTGGGTTGATGGTTGACGGTCAGGTCGACAATTTGGGGAAAATGTTATGTGTGAAAGGAGAACATTAGTCCTTGATGGTGTATGGAGTGCATATCAATGGTCCATATTACTTTTGAATTGGGATCTCCGGTGCAGATTGCACTTAGGAAAAATTGTTCCACAATTTAAAAAAAAAAATGTCTGGAGCCATTTTATTATTTTGGCCATAAATGGAGAAACTTGAGTCGATTTGAGATGAAACTTATGGGTTTTTTCGACACAGAGGAGATATAGAAAATTTCTAGAGAGGGCCCTTGTCCAATTCTACATGGATTTGTAAAAAATTGCAAAATAATTGTTTTTAAAGATCTCGGTCCACATTGTTGGTAGATGTCCTGATTAAGATGAAACTCTAGGGGAGAATCCAAAAAATAGACATGAAAATAAAACACTAAGGAAAAAAATAAATCCTAAGGGGATTGGAATGGAGATGATGAAATAGGACAAAATCCACTATTCCATACCACTTTTTTGAGATTTTTGGAATTTGTAGAAGAGGAGAAGTGACTAGATGAAAAAAATGGAAAATTGTATTTACTGAGCATTTTATATAGTCATCAAGAAAAATAAATTTGGTTTATTGAAATTTTCCCAGAAGTGCACAGATTGTGAGATAGCCAGTTTTGCTAAAACTTCTAAGTCTAGAAAAAGGGTGAAAAAGGACAAATTTGCATATTCCATATTTCTTTAGTTTCTAACTAGAGCATCCATTTGAAAATATGAGATTTGTGGTGAATTCCTTGTCATTATTATTAACTATGTCTCATACAAAATTTTCTCTAGTTCCAGATATATTTTCGTATGCGGTTGACAAAAGTTGGCATTTCAATAAAAATTGCACCAGTGGAGAAAATGCACAAAAAGGGTGAAAGCGTCTTTTTCAGGAAGTCATAACTTTCAACTCAGAGATCATAATGAGTCATGAGTGTAGTAATTAGAAATGTTATTAAGGGGAAAATAAATTGTAATTATTATAATTTGGATAACTATGATACATTTCTTCATGAGTTAAGAAGAAAAAAAACATGTAGAAATAATTGACAAAACAATTCCAACATGCATAATTATAACAAAATGACTAGCATAGTTTGTAGAATTAGGGGATATAAACATATTAGTTCAAGATAAGTATTCATATTTGGGATATGGAGGAAGGAGAGGGAGCCTTGAGTCATGTTAAAGAATCCAAAGGTCAAAATATCAGTGTTGGTAATGCAGAGTCAATGAAATGGGCACAAGAGTAGAGGGGGAAAATAAACATTAATAGAGACAATGAGAAGCTTTATAACATAAGTGCAAAGTTACAAATAAGAAAATGAGAGGTTGATGAGAAAAAAAATCGTATAGATGCTCAAGTGATGCAAATCCTAAATTAGTTGCATAGACAAGCAAAGAATGGATCAGACTCAAGGCATGAGGAAGAAGGATGACAATATGAAAGAAGAAATAACTACAAAAGAGCTGGTAATTCAAGAAGCTCTAGCAGAAATTAGAGTCATTACTCACCTCCTTACTCAACAAGGATATTTTATGCATCTGAAGACTCCATAAGCAATCCATAAGTGCCTCCTATTAGACACCAAAGAAGAAGACATGGATTAGACAGTTTACAAGGAGAGTTGAGGAAGCTTAAGCCACCATCCTTTGATTGTGAAAGAGAAAGGGAAGATAATTCTGAATCTTGGTTTCTTGGAATCAAGAAGTACTTTTAGTTGCATGACTACTCATCTAACCTAGAATCTAGAATTACCACATACCATTTGCATGGAAAAGTTTCTATGTGGTGGGATCAACTCAATCAAGTTGAGCACATTAATGAGAGAAGGATCAGTTGGAAGTAGTTCAAGTGATATTTTCAAAAGGAGTATCTTTTAGATCACTTCTATGACAAGAAGGTGAAACATTTCTTTGAACTAAGTTTGGGAAGCATGACAATGATAGAATATGAAAAGAAGTTCTTCGGATTGTTGAAGTATGTAGGATTTATCAAAGATGAAAAAGTGAAGGTACAAAGGTTTTTGAGTGGATTACCCTCCTTTTATAAGGAAAAGATTCGATATGATGAGTCTAGGACTTTGACAAAGACCATCAGAAAGGATAAGTACCCGTATAATCAAGGAAAGGGAAGAGAATCCATGCAGAAATCTTGGAGGGATAAGAAGAAAGAGAAATATGATAATAGGAGGAAATTATTCAAACCTCTTTTCAACAGAAATAGTCCAAATGCAAATCAACAATAACAAGCTACTATGAATGAATACAAAAAGGAATAATCCTTGGAAAAACGAGGAAGACCACCAATCTAATGTTGGGGGTGCAAAGAAAATCACCTATACAAGGATTTCCCTCACAAAGGAGATAAAGTGAAGACTATCCACAACATCCAAGAAGATACAATAGTAGAAAACATGGGAAGAATATATGTAGCCTTAGAAGATCGACATGCATAGTACTAATCTAATATGATCAAAGTGGAAGGTAAGATCAATAATCAACATGTTGTTATTTTAATTGATTCAGGAGAAATCCATTGTTACATTGATCCTAAAATCGTGGATGGATTACATTTGGAGAAAAGTAAGCTTGAAAATTCAAGTTTGGTTTAGCTAGCCACTCAAACCAAAAGAAGGATCAATGAGATGGTCATAGGTTGTCCAATAAATCATATTGGAGTGAATACTAATGCTGACCTAAATATCATACCATTAGGATCTTATGATATCCTAATTGGACTGTATTGGTTGGACAAGTATCATGTTGTCCTATATTTTCATAACAAGACATTTATATGTCTTGATGAAGAAGGAAAACTGTAACAAACCCAACCCCTTAAGTACCTTTTTAAGGGATGGGGCATCAAAAATTCTCTATCCTCCATCATCTCGAATCCTCTTCCCAATATATCCATCACCTTATGCTCAACAAGAGCTTTCCAACAACTGTTACCATGCTCAAATCTAAGCCCTAGATTGGAAGCTATGCCCTCCTGAAGCTCTTCGAGCATCATCAGTCATATGCCACGTGGCACCCAGTGGGTTCATCTCATTTGTACCATTCCACCTGACATGGACCTAACCATGGTTGTCATTCCTTAGTGATGACATGGCCATTGGAGAGGCAATTACATGGGATGTTCCCCGCACATTTGTGATCAATGGGCCTTCGACCCTTTGTCCTTCCTATCTGTATCTGAACCATTCTCCGAGTCTTGAAGTCCTTCCACATAGCTCTGGAATTTGGGCCTTTTTGAAGCATACATTATATCATTCCAAACCTCCCAGAGTTCTGAAGTCCCAAACTCCCAGGGTCCCAACAACCATTAGGTCAAAAAACCATGCACCGAGGGGTGACACATGACAAATAACATAGATGACACATGGCCCTATCAATGGGTGACACATGTCACATTCCAGTTAGATTAAAAGGATTGTAAAATGAAATAATTAGGGTGACACATGGTATGCCAAACATGGGTCCAAAAAACCCTGGGTGACATCAACATGCCACGTCACTCTAGGCGGGCAACCTCCAGAAGTCTCTAATATTGACTACTTACGAAATTGCTTGGAGCCTCAAAGTCTGAACTCCCGCCAACGACCTCCCAACACCCCTTCTATCCTATAGTTGATATGTAGCCATGTAGACATATATATCTATGGCCTTTGTTGCTTCACAACTTCAACGTTCGAGGGTTCCGCTATGTACTATCCTCTTTACTCTTGAAGTGGTCAACACCAGGCTGACCACAGTCTAGACCCAACGGTTAGGGAGAGATCCAGGTGTGTCCTCAAATCAATGGTCCTCATTGCTTTGCGACTTCGGAATTCGGTGGTTCTACCCACTTAACACTCCTTTTCACATGAAGCAGGACTTCGCCGAAGTGCTATATGCTAATCCTTCCATTGGTGGATTTGATGGTTGGGAGGGGTTCTCAATGAACTTCGTAGATCCATGGCTCCCATTAATTCCCAACTCTAGCATTCAGGGGTTTTTGTGTTATGACACCTCTTTTCTCCCGAGGTGGTCAATGCCAAACTGACCACAGTTTAGATCTAATGGTCATGGAAGATCCCAAGTATCTTTAGATCTATGGCTCGCGTTACTTTACGACCAATAAGTGGGTCAAGGTTTTAATCGGTGGGACAGATCCCACGATCATGGTTAAGAGACCACTAGATGTCGATTAACCTCACGGGGAACCAAACCAACAGGTTACCTTCAATTGGTTTCATAGATTATAAATTCATAGCATCCCGGAGCTTCGAACTCCCAAAGTTCCGAATCCAAAAGGATTATCTCCCATTGGGTGTAGAAATGGGTTCCATGGTCCTGGTCATATGAGGTTTCCCGACAAGTTCCAGGACTACACGCCCAACTCTTCACCATGATTTGGTTAGGTTCGTGGGAATGATCCCTTGGTCATACATACGAGTGGTTTAAAGGATGCGCCCTTTGTCTGCATTCTATGAGCATTATACCTTCCGAGCTTGCAAATACTTTGAATGAAGTGTGGGAACACTTCTTGCGCTTCTCCTAGAATTTATAACTTAGAGATTTATTAACCTATACACACCTTACATAGGCTCTGTGCACCCTCACACTACCTCTCCTAAGCTTAACAAACCCTTTTCCCAGGAGACCCAAAACAACTGGAAGTGTAAACATGCATACATGAAACTGTGCCTATGGTCAACAAAATCATAGTTCATTTCCTTTAATTTAAGCCACTAAATGGGGCTCAAGTATTTACATGTACAAATCATGTTCGACCATATAGTTCCTTACTTTCTTAAATACACAACTAGGAAAAATATAGAAAAAAATTCTAATCATCAAACAAGTATGCACATCCCTGAAACGTTCACGGGATATTCAATCTTATTTTACAGTTACAGTTTAGTTTCACAAGGTATGAAAATACTTATCTATTAAAAGTGGAAGCCATCCAATTGACCATGGATGTTCTCCTCTCTAGCCAACCGTAGCCTCAGAGGCATTCACTCTTAGCACTTTGGCCACCCCCATTCCAAGCTATGATGTCAATAGGGAAAATTCTTGCAATTCCTCAGAGACTCTCTCTCTATCAAAACCTCTGCAAGGTTTATCAGATGCTTCCTTGGCATCAAGATCATGAACCTCATCTATGAGGAGTCCTTTTTGTTCTCTCCTGAAACCGAAAAAATTTAATTTCTCAGTTCTTCTCTGAACTTGAGCTTCTCTCACACTCTCCTCTTTTGCTCAACATATCCCTTGATCACACACACCTTGTGGCATTGGTTTTTTCTTTCCTTCTTGTCTGACTTCACATGCATTATTGCATATGTTTTTCCTCCTCAGGAAGGTTCTAGACCTGTCCTATTCCCTTTTTCAAAAGCAACTCGGTTTAGTCTGGGCTTGCAGGAAAACTGCGCTCTGTGATACTTCAGGCTGACAGTTTTCAGTCTCCTCATCTAGACCCTCCATGCGTCCATTCGTGGGGGTATTTGATTTTTCAACAACTGGTCCTTCTTTCATCAACTGATTCTTCCTTGGAATCCAAATGATGCTTATTATTTCAACAAAGATAATTTGGGTCATTTGGCATAATGAACCCTCTCTACAATTTCTTCACTCTTTCCTCTAGTGATATCATGGCCAATAATTCAAGGCTTCACCCCCACAGTCAGTCATTAGAAATCTAAACAATAATACATTTACATTGTTCACATGCCATATCATGGTAATCATAATTAATGATTAATTAAAATCTAGGGGAAACATGGGTGTTACAATCCCCTCCCCCTTAAAAAGGAACACCGTCCTCGATGTTCTTTCTCAGTAACACCTTTCATGCCTTTGCCATTGAGCTGCTTTAGAAATCTTGATCCTCTTTATTGGTTAGGTCCTTTCTATATTCTTGGCCTTTGTCACCTGCCTTCAATAATCTTGGACAACAAGCATATTAATCACAATTTCATGCGGAAATATTTTATTATTGTGCAAAATTCAAGAGGAAAATTTCATAATTTAGCACAATAGTTATCTGTGCAATTCATGGATTTTCATCCACATGGATGTCTTGTTATCTTGGTTCATTTTTTTTTCCTGGACATACCCATTGTGTGCATGATCCCAATCAATAGTTTATAAGAATTATCAAAGTCTCTTCTTCCTTGCGGTCTCTCACCCTCCAAGCACATGATCATGCATCCCCTTCTCTGTTATACAGTCCCTCGGGTGATCCATCTTGCCTTGCTAAGGATTTATAGCACAAGAAGAGTTATAGATACTTCATTGAGCCTTATAGTCGAGGTGTCCCTCAAAATTTCTTTGTCGAGGTGTCCCGTCAGCTTGTATTTCCACAACAAAACATATTCTAGGGAAATCATGGCTTACCGCATGGTTCTCCTATCTCAACAATAGCCGTTTTTTCATGCTTTCCAGCTTGAAATCCTTCACTTGTGCTCCCAAGACAGATATTTTTCATCTCACATGTATAAATAAATTATAATATATTATCATCAATTTTAAATTCGGGATTTTCTTGCAATCCGTCACCCATAGATTTCCGAATCCCACATTTATTTTCAGATCTGTTCCACACAGGAAAAAGATTCACAAGTATGGTACTTTCATTCCCATAGCAATTTATTTCAACAAGAAATTGGTAATCCTTATGGGCTTACAATGCTACCATATCCAAGACCCTTTTCTTCCTGCAATTTCAACATTCCTCAGCCAAACAAATTGTTAGTTTTCATGCACTTTATATTTTCAAAACTATGCATATTAACAGTCCAAGTCATTTTCATCTATTCAAGGGTACAAAGAAAAATGAATTATCATTATTTACATATGCATCCTTTCAACATACTAAATTTTCCAAATAAAATTCAAATATCAAATGGCTTTAATCAGTGTGCCAATATTCATGGCCACATTCATACCCAATGCACCCTTGCATTGATTTCAAGTTTGCCATACTTTATGACAAGCACATTGCCATGGTGTGTTGGAGATTAACCAACCTCTTCACCATATGGCTTATTCATTCTCATTCATTATTGCAACATGAATATGCTTGTTTCTATAGGATGATCATAATTTGAAATCAACACATATGAAACTAAAAGTTTCTCTTTAATGCACCCAAGCATTTTTCCTTCATTAGTAACGAGGGTGCTAACATTCATGGCCACTCAAATTTTCTTTTTCTTTAACAATTACACAATTCAAGTGGAGTATTGGAACATCCTCCTTCCTCAATGGAAAATCCTTTGTCTTCCCTCTTATGAAAACATGCATTTCCTCAATGCATTCCATGCAATGTGCTAACTATGAGCACCTTTATTCCCAATCTCCCTAGATTGGTTATTGTACCCATGGTACTCCTTACTCATGCACTTTCATGCAAGGAATATAACTCATCCTTGAATGGCATAGACTCCCTCTCTTTATTATTCATATTCTTCTTTCCTGAATATTACTATGCTTGGGTAGCAATGGCATACAATTGCCACTCAAAATTATTCGCATCTCAGTAAGAAATTAAAATACTTTAGAGGGGATTCTTATAAAATCCCTCCTTATCTTACACCACATAGGAAGGAACATATTTATAGTTGTTCTAGCTACTAGCACCCTTTTTCTGATTTTTACCTCATCAGTAGTGCTCCATGGGGCTCCCAAAGTCCCTTAAAAAATATTTCAATATCAACCTTCTTGCATTTATCCTTTATCAGAGGTTATCTACCATTGGCAGTTTTCCTTTCCCAACAGCTCCAATCATTTCTTATAAATGACACACACCCACACACACACACCCACACACACACACACACACACATGTAAAACAAAAATGCATGTATCATAACATTTAAATCAATATAACGTTTTAAGATATTCCCCAACATATCTCTATGCACTCTACCACATTACTCCTTAATGTGTTAGCTAGTGCAATCACAATCCATTTTTCAATTGTATTCTATAATCATACAACCCTGAGCATCCTTATGCCAAAGCATTTACCTGCATTAGTAAATCAATGTCTTGTACCAGATAAATAAAATAAACAACAAGGAAGGGGTCAATGAACTCTTCCCTAGTCCAACTTCTTCTACACAACCCTGGACTTTCAGTCCAACTGAGTTATTTTCCAAGGCCTCACTGCATTTACTCATCATGGCTCAACCAAGCCTATTTATTCAAAATTATTTATTTATTTATTTTCTTTTTTCCAGATGTACTGGTTTCCACAGTTTCTCTTTAAAGGCTTACAACTCTGTTAAAAAATTTAAAGTTTCTTTTAGGGTGAGAAAAGTATTCCCCCTTTTCTCCTTCTTTTCTTATGCAATCTACTCCCTACTAGGATATTCCTACTCTTTTCCTTGAGCAGTCATGGTTAGGCTCACCCTAACCTATTGGACACATCAACATGCTCCAATAGAGAACTTTTTGTTCATAATGAATCATGAACATGTGCATTCTGCACATTACCATTCCATTATCAGAATGGTCAACATTCATTTGTTAGTCTTCCACTCATACATGTTGTTTTAGAATGTAATCCAATATTCTTATATATATATATATATATATATATATATATATATATATATATATATATATATATATATATATATATATATATATATATATATATATATATATATATACTTTCATCCCATTGCCTAGTTTCCAACAATCATTAAGGTTGGGACCATGTTTTCCTGACAGAGTATTTCCACAGTTCCTTCACAGGGAACTCCTTTGGCATGCAACTTCCTTATTGCATATCCATCACTATTTTTGATGGCCTCAACCTTGAGTTAGCTTCAAATGTTTACCAAATATTCCATAAGGAATATAAACATGTATCTTTGTTATGCATCCAGATTATTTATCCACACATATTCCTTGTTTTGTTAATTTACATACATGATGCACTTAACCACATGCATAATCATAAGCCTATGTGTATCTACCATAGGTATATTTTGCAGCTCACATACATCTTTACATTAAAATCATTTAACTCATGATTGTTCACAATTTTTCTCATGCGGTCCTCAAAGGCATAATCATGTTTCCTTTTATCATGACAACAAAGCATCCTTTCTCATTTACTCTTTCATCTATTTATACTAGCCTTTCCTGAGGGAATGGAACACATTCCCCTCAATCTATCATTCAAAACGGAACTTTCATGACTCTTCAAAATAGAGTCAGCCATGCATCCATCATATTCCTTCAATCTTGGCAAGTGAAATTCTTGCCTTACATTTCACTCATCCATGCAGTCATATCGTGCCTTTAATATACATACATTCTTACATAATACATGTGCATCACTTGCACATTTAATATCACTCATATCAATTTGGTATTAATATCAATCTTCATATCAAGAAACCTCCCAATGCATTAAATCCATGCACTCAAGCATACACACACATAGCCCAAACATTCATCATGCAAGCTCATTGCTTGCACCTTTTCCATGTCATTCATACACATAGACATATCAGAATTCCATATCCTCCTCCAAAGGATATTTCTTCCATCCTTATTACAAGTCTCATAGAGACACTCGACATTGAGCTTCCCTCTCATTTGAGGGCTTGTAGTCATATTATTCTTTTAAGAATGTATACACATATTTGTATATATGTAGGTGCATCACTTGCACATTTTTACCTCATACATTCACATTGATATTTTAGTTTTAATATTAGTGTTCTTTAGTGAGGGATTACAGTCAATCATATGACTAGCCTCATAGTCATAATTCATACTGATGTTTCCCTCTCTGCATGGAAATAACCAACAAGGGTCACTTTTTTTTCCTTTCTACAAAGATAGAAAAAAAAATGTTTGTTAGTGTGGAGTCACCAAGGTCACACTCATGAGTATAGAAGGACCTCTTCTCGAGTTCTTGGATCATGAAGGAAGGTGATTCAAGAGTACCAAGGAAAATAAATTCACATAGATAGAAAAAGGAGGACCTTTTCTAGTGTGGAGTCTCCAAGGTCACACTCAGGAGTAGAGAAGGAACTCTATTGAAGTTCTTGGATAACGAAGGACAATGATTCAAGAGGACCAAGAATTACACTTGACTTGACAGGTGTTGAGAGAGTCAACATAGAGTATTGGATCATGAAGGACTATGGTTCAATATCTTGGATAGGTGAAGAAGGACCTTCATCTAGAGTTCATATAGGTCAAGGAGAAGAGAAAACATAGGCATACGCAGGTGGGTTTCAACAGAAGAAATCCATAGGAAAGAGTCAGTCTGTATGGAATTTATTGTACGAACTTTCCATACATATCCATGGGTCACATAGGACATAGTCACAGACATCCATGGGTATCAATGAGGAAAGTCTAGGATATCTGTGGGTCATAGAAAAGAGAGTCACAAATGCCTAGAAAAGTGTGCCATAATTGATTGTACAATAGGACAACCCTTGCTAGGTTAGTCTGCAGTTGTAATTCTCTCAGTGGGCCATTATCCCTGGTATGAGAGCCTTTCTTTTAGCATAATAAAATCATTCTCGAAACTAGTTTCCCCTCTGGGGTTTTTCTAGGGGTGTTTACCCAAAATTCTTGGTGTTCTTATGTGCTTGATTTAGTTTCCTAGTTTATGCTTCCATTGCATGATATTGAGTTTAATATTTCAGTAGTGTATTATTATTTTGTGAGATGTTAATCTGATTGCAGTAAGGAAATCACTATATAACAAAGTACCTATATGATGGAGTGAGAAATTCGACATGGTATCAGAGAAAGGTTTCTCTGAGAAGGAAACAAAGTGCACATGATATCGAAATATCTATGAGATCTTAGTTACCATAGTAGAGATCAAGTTCAGATCTAGGGTTGCAACAAAAAATCTATGGGATTAAGAGTGTTGAGGTGGGTGCTTGAAGGACTAAGAACATATCCACTTTATTTTGCAACAAATCAATCATATTTGTATGAGATCTTATCATATCTATAAACAAGTAGATATAAATAGAAGGACCAATTTATGGGAAACATCAGAGCCGAGGATTTGAAGGAGAGAGGGAGCACATTTGAGAAGAGAAGGAATTTTTATCATGTGTCCGTGTCATATACTTAGGAGAAAAGATGGATTTTTTCTCAAGTGATTGAGCCACAAAGGATAGTGAGTCAAAGGGATCTCAGATAGGTGAAGAAGGATGTTCATCCATAGATGAGAGGATGTCATATTTATTGGATTCAGTGACTCACATATAGAGAAAAGAACAAATTTTGGTCAAGGATATCTTAGAAAGGGGTGAAGAAGGAATATCACCTAGAGATCTAATTAGTCCAAAGGAGAGGAGAATCCACGTGAGAAACTAGAATAATGCCATGAGAATCAGGTATATCTAGTAGTAAGGAAAAATTTGGGCCACAGAGGAGTTGTAGGTACAAGTTCATAGAAAAACAATAGAGGTGCTCGGTTGCAGGTGTTGGATATTTCTTAGTGGAAAGAATACACAAAAATAATGAGCGAGTAAGATCTAATTTAGTGGATGAAGAAGGAATTTCATTCAAGTGTGTAAGGAAAGGTTCGAGGACAAGAGAAAAGGGGAAGAAAGGGAAATAATAGTCAACTAACAAGATCAAAAGACTAATCTTGAGGTTTGTAGGGCTTGGCTATTTGCTGATTTTTATTCCTCGTGTTATCACATAAAGTTGTCAAAGGGTCGCAGGATGACCAAGTCCTTTGTTGTACAGAAACATCCAAACGCAACATTCAAAAGCAACCCATTTCGGGCTTAAAATACAAGCAGTGGGCGGGTTTATTTTTCCAATGATGGAGATCCCAGGAGCAGTTCAGATCAATGGCTCACGTGTATTCGACATGTCAAAGTTGCGCGAGATCTAGAAACAGACCGAAGCCCCATAGTTAAAGATCAGGGACCACACGTCCTTCTCCATTGGACAATCATGATTTACTTCAGGAATTCAAGCTTTGGGAGTTTTAGCTTCTCCCCTCTCACTTTCATCTGAAGTGTTTTCTCTCGAAGTCCACCGATCACTGCCACATGTCCATCCAAATATAACAGTGGTATTTTTCTTCGGGACTTTGGGCTTCAGGAGTTTCAAGACTTCCCCTCCAGATTTCCTCTGAAGTACTTTCCCCCAGAGTTGCAGATCAAACGCCACGCGTCCTATGAAATGGACGGTCAATATTTACTTTGGGAGTTCGGGATTAGGGATTTTCATCTTCCCCGTTCTCATTTTCCTCCGAAGTAGTTTCTCTCGGAGTCCACAGATCCCTGTCGCATTTCCTCCTCAAATCCACAGTCGTCGTTCACTTCGGAGCTCCATCTGTACATGCAGACTGCCCCTGAGCTCTGGAGTGCCAAAGTACATGGCAGTCATTAGTTTATACATGTCTCTCTCTCATCATTCATGACACCTGGAATCCATCTATCACCAACACGTGTCACCTCTCTTTTCATGACACGTTAACATAGTGACGTCAGACCATCATGTTAGATCATCCTCTGGGAAGTGTTCTTGTTCATTGCCATCTCCAAGTGCAGTTAGAATGATCCTAATGTTGGCAGGTGAATAAAATTTAGTGGGGGAGCTAAATTGGTAGGGCTTCTCATATCACAAAATGCGACTAGATCAACGACCACGCTTCATTGCAGGGATGCAACTTTCTCGAGCATTAAAATCCTTGAGTGGTCCGACAATCAAAACCGCGATATAGTAAAAGATATATGTGGCGAAAGGTGGTGAATTGCAGGCTCAAAAGAGGTGTGGGTACAAACCACCTTCGATGGCCCTGCATTCATGTGATTATATAACAACAAATATGAGAGAAACACGTGCCCCCCCCCCTAGGCATTAAGCCAAATTTCGATCCCAAGAAAAAGTAGTTAATGAAAATGGAGTGGTGGTTGAAACCTTGAATCACTCCATAAATAAAAGGTATGGAGGGTATGGATATGGATACATAACTGTTAGCTCGAGGTACCCCTATGGACGATTTCTCTTGCAGGCCCATGCTGATCTGAGCTTGAGCCTGACAGAAGGATACACACACAATTTGACAGAATGATCCACAAACGTAAACCCTTGAATGGGATGGCCAGATCACACTCCTAATAGTTGTGGACCGATCTGAGTATAAATAGATCAGTTCAATATTTTTTTATGGTCGTCAACTGGTTGAGAATAGCTCCCTATTTCGTAATATTTTGATACTAGAGCTATTTTCTAGTTATGTATAAAACTTGATACTTTTGCATTAATAGAATTCAAATTCTTTCATCTTCTTGTTTAAACTGTGATGAAACACTCATGCATGGAGGATCCAGACGAGGGTTGTAGTTGTATTTTAATGTAGGTTTGATTATAATGATGATGTGACCTGTTCCAATACTTTCCTTTTGTTGTCATATTTCCCCTTATGTTGAAATGATCATGCATGGAGGATCCAGACAAGTTGTCGTAGTCGCATGATAATGGAGGCTTGATTATTGTGCCACTGTGATATATTTCAGTTTCTGAAACTCAAGTTCAAGAGTGCTCTTATTCCTGAGTTTTTCTTCACCAAGCTGCTTGAAGGCTGGATGGTCATGGAAGACTTGTCCACCTTTCTCACTAAGTATTCGTTCTGCTCACCTTTAACCTTAAACAACTAAATGAAGTTAATGAGGACCTCATTTCCTTATGCATTTCTTGTCCAATTTTTGTGTTAAAACATTCTTTTATTGACCTTTGTCCATTTGACCTCTATTCATAAAACCTATCTCCACAAACATTTTAATGGGTATTGGGCTTATCCTTCTGCAATATGAGGGTGACTCTCAGTGCTAACATACATGGAACTGCTGCCGGGGAATGAATTGAAGACATTTCGATGGGATTGAATGAAAAATAAATTCTGATTTTGAAGGTGCATTAGAAATCAATACCTTGAAGATTGCAACTTACACCTGGCGACTCCACTATTTTAGTTGTGGCTCCCAAAGGCAAACACATGAGTTCTACTCCACAATTGTCTCTGGAAACATGTGAAGCTGATCCATAAAATATTATCAAGAAATGAAATACCTCTCAAGAAGGCTTTCAACTATTGTTCCAGTTTGAAAATATCCCTGGGAAGAACGACATTGCAGAGATCCAGTTTTAGATGGTGAACTAAAGCTAGACATGTTATTCTAACTTCTTATCTTTCACCATGGAGACTTCATCATTAAGAATCTGTTGGTGAATCCACTGGAAGGAGACAAATCAAATGGCTATGAAGGGTATCCTGGCTAGAAGGTTTTGCCCACTAAATATCTTAGCCATAGCTGGTTATCCAGATCACGTGCCTTAAATTGATGAATGACAAGATATGCTACCCAAATTTTATGAAGGTGAGAATGACAACCCTCTTGATCATGTTCTAGAATTTCATGCTTTGATGAAACATCTCAAAATCCAACATGAAGAAATACGTATGAAGATGTTTATGTACTCTCTTCATGGAGATGCTCGTATTTGGTATCACTCTCTCAAGATTTGTACCATTTCTTCACTCAAAGAGTTTCATGCAGCTTTCAATATTCATTATCAAATTTTTTATTCCTATGAGTTAATTTGTCATAGTTGTTACAATGAATATAAAGACTGTGCTAAGGATATAACTGATTCTTATGAAGGCTGTGAGAATGAAGAAGATTCCTTGGAAGATGAATCAACTCTTTCTCTTCCCTGTTCATCTGCATTAGATGAAAACTTGGTTTGTTGTCTCAATAAGGAAAGTGAAGAAATTAAGCCTGTTCTGAAAGCTGATACTCTTTGTAACCCCGTCTCTAAAAATCATAGATATGGGCAACCTATTTTTGACTCATATAATGATGATAAGATATTGGTTCCTGGATTGAATCTTGAAAGGAAGCCTGTGTTTAATAATGAATAATATTTTTTTCATGTTGGGAAGAAGATACCTCTTGGTATGTCATTCGAGGATCCCCCTTTATTCGATCATTATGGAGACAATGATGAAGATGCTAAGGTGTTTTTTGTCTTGGAAGAAAAAAACATTAGCAACCAGATTTCTAATGAAAGTGAAATCTTTTACCAAGAGCAGCATGATAGAGAGAAAGAGCCATCCATTGATATACATGAGGAGATTTATTTCCATTAGCTAGCAGATGTTATCAAAGAAGGAAAAAGAGAAGTGGATCAACAACCTGCATCAGCCTTTCACTCACCTATGCTTGCCTTAGACATTCAACCATATGTTAGCAACTGTTAAGCATAGTAGGCTTTCTATTACCAACCTAGTAGGTTTTATCACCTATTTTATGAACCTGTAGGGGAATACATGGAGTTGAATTTCCTCAATGTATTGAAGCCTCCAAGATTTATCTTACGTTCATCATGGGAGGTAATCTGAAGAATTTAATGAGTTTTCTATCACAGTTTTTTTATCCCTTGCTGACCAGTGACAGAGTAAATAATTTTTCAATTAGGAAGTTATTTGAATGGCTCTGGTGGAATCTTGTTTTCACGTAGCGCATTATAAAAATGATTAGTTTAGGATTGTACATAAATAAGCTCCTTTTGGAGCATGTGTGTTTTTTTAATTTTTTTGTAAGTAGAGAAGTGCACATGTCACCCTGTTTCCTTCAACAAATGTATCTGAGCTCGACTCCACAACCCAACAGCGAAGGCACTGGAACTTCTTGTTCTTGGCATCTCACAGGGAGCATGCCATCCATGTGGAGCCAATGTTATCACATAAATCTGTCAAAGGGTCATAGGACGACCAAGTCCTTTGTTGCATAGAAAATTCCAAACACAACATTCAAAAGAAACCCATTTCGGGCTTAAAATACAAGCAACAGGCAGGTTTATTTTTCCAACGACGGAGATCCCAAGAGCATTTCAGATCAATGACTCCCGTGTATTCAACATGCCAAAATTGCATGAGGTATAGCGCCAAACTGAAGCCCTGGAGTTAAATATCAGGTGCCACATGTCCTTCTCCATCAGACAATCATGATTTACTTTGGGAATTTGGGCTTTGGGAGTTTAAGCTTTTCCCCTCTCACTTTCATCCAGAGTGTTTTCTCTCGAAGTCCACCGATCATTGTTGCATGTCCATCCAAATATAACGGTGGTAGTTTGCTACGGGACTTCAGGCTTTGGGAGTTTCAAGACTTCCCCTCTCAATTTCCTCCGGAGTTGTAGATCAGGTGCCAAGCATCCTCTAGAATGGATGATCAATATTTACTTCAGGAGTTTCAACTTTCCTGCTCCCATTTTCCTTCGAAGTAGTTTCTCCCAGAGTCCAGAGATCCCTACCACATGTCCTCCTCAGATCGATGGTTGTCATTCACTTTGAAGCTCTAGTTCTACATGTAGACCGCTCCCAAGCTTTGAAGTGCCAAAGTACATGGCAGTCATTAGTTCAGACATGTGGCGCTCTCATCAGTCATGAAACTTGGCATCCGTCTGGTGTCGAAACGCGTCACCTCTCTTTTCATGACACGTAAGCAAAGTGACATCAGGCCACCATGTCAGATCATCCTCCAGGAAGTGTTCTTGTTCAATGCCAAAATTAGTGCCATATCCAAGCGCGGTTAGAATGATCCTAAAGTTGGCAGGTGGATAAAATTTAGCGGGGGTGCTAAATTGGAAGGGCTACCCAGATCACAAAATGCGACTAGATCAACGACCACGCTTCATTACGGGGACACAACTTTCTCGAGCATTAAAATCCTTGAGTGGTCCCACAATCAAAACTGTGGTATAGTAAAAGAGATACATGGCAGAAGGTGGTAAATTGTGGGATCAAAAGCGGTGTGGGTCCAAAGTGCCTTCGAGGACCCCGCATTCACGTGCTTATAAAATGAAAAATCTGAGAGCAACATGTGGCCTCCCCCTAGGCATTAAGCCTCGTTGCAATCCAAATAAAAAAGTAGTTAATGAAAAAGGACTGGTGGTTGAAACCTCGAATCACTCCATAAATAGAAGGCATGGAGGGTTTGGCCATGGAGACAGAAATGTCAGCCCAAGGTACCCTAATGGACGATTTTTTCTACAGGCCCATGTTGATCTGAGCTCACGTCTGAAAGAAGGATACACACATAGTCTGAAAGAAGGATGTACATATGTAAAGCCTTGAATGGGATGGCCAGATCACACTCCTGGTAGTTATGGATTGATCTGAGTATAAATAGACCAGTTCAATATTTTGTTATGGTCATCAACTGGTTAAGCAAAGCTCCCTATTTTGTAATATTTTGATACTAGAGCTATTCTCTGGTTATGTATAAAACTTGAGACTTTCACATTAATATAAGTCATATTATTTCATCTTCTTGTTTAAACTGTGCTGAAACACTAGTGCATGGAGGATTGATACAAGGGTTGCAGTTGTATTGTAATGTAGGTTTGATTATAATGTTGCTGTGACCTGTTCCAGTACTTTCTTTTTGTTGCCTTATTTCCCCTTATGTTGAACTTATCGTGCATGGAGGATCCATATGAGTTTTCATAGTCACATGATAATTGAGGTTTGATTATTATGATACTGTGATATATTTCAGTGTCTGAAACTTAAGTTCAAGAGTGCTCTTGTGCCTGAGTTTTTCTTCACCAAGCTGCTTGAAGGCCGGATGGTCATGATAGAATTGTCCACCTTTCTCACTAAGTCTTCCTTCTTTTCACCTTTAACCTTAAACCACTGATTGAATTTAATGATGACCTCATTTCCTTATGCATTGCTTGTCCAATTTTTGTGTTAAAACATTCTTTTTTTGAGATTTGTCCATTTGAACTCCATTCATAAAACCTACCTCCAAAAACATTTTGATGGGTACTGGGCTTATCCTCCTACAATATGAGGGTGAATCTCAGTTCTAACACCTCATGAACCATTATCCCAGGATGATATCCTGTAAGAGGATCCAAGGGGATATTGGATCATGGATCGATTTCAATGACAAAGGACGAGGAGCAAGAGGCTCTAAAGGGTGAGAAACTGAAGGATGAGAAGAGTTCATAGAATTCCAGTGTGAGGAGTGAACCTTCATAGGGGAAGAGGGAGTTATTCCCTTCCATTTCTGTCGGGAGACCGAGTTGGTACGGGATGACATTGGTGGATTCTCAAGAGAAAAAAGATTATAGGAGTACATTGAGGGAGAGAAGGCCTTCGAAGAAGGTTTAAAACTTTGTGGCATTGATATGTAGCGTCATCGATTCTGAGACTTCCAATATTTAGGGAGAAACTAACCAGCAGGGTTGGAGGAATGCCGGTATGTTTGATGAGGTATGTGAAATTGTGCCAGAGTTGAAGGTAGGTCCAGTTCCAGGTGGCTCTTCAGGAAATACCTTCCTCACTAAGATGGAGTGTTGATGTTTGTGGTAGCATCAAAAAAGAATTTCTACATAGGTCTATGTGTCTGGATGTGTGGAAATCGTCCAAAGACGTCTACTCTTGAATTTACTTTAATTAAATGAATCATTAAAGTAAATTTATTTTATTAATTAATTATGTAATTAGTTAATTGAGTTATTTAGGGAACATGCTAAAATTACTTAGCATGCAACATGTAATCTAAATCTCAAGTTAGTGTGAGAAGTAATCTCAATTGTAGATCACTTTGGATATTAGAAATAGATTGTAACTCATGATTATAAAATCAAGGATAGTAGAAGGAGGAAGATGCCATTCACATAGATATCAAAGGAGGACTTTTGCTAGTGTGGAGTCACGAAGGTCACACTCACGACTAGAGAAGGACCTTTTCTCGAGTGCTTGGATCATGAAGGACAATGATTCAAGAGGACCAACGTTAGTAAATTCAAACAGATAGAGAATGAGGACCTTTGCTATTGTGGAGTCTCCAAGGTCACACTCAGGAGTAGAGAAGTACCTCTAATCGAGTAATTGGATCACGAAAGACGATGATTCAAGAGGACCAAGGATTACACTTGACTTGAAAGGTGTTGAGGGATTCAATATAGAGTACTGGATCACAAAGGTCTATGGTTCAAGATATTGGATAGGTGAAGAAGGACCTTTATTTGGAGATCATACAGGTTAAGGAGAACATAGAAAAGAGGCATATGTAGGTGGGTTTCAGCAAAATAAAGCCACATGAAGGAGTCAAACCATACAAAGTTTTACGTACATATCAACAGATCACAGAGGTGACAATCACGGACATCCATGGGTTTCAGTGAGGAAATTCATATATATCCATGAGTCACAAAAAAGACAGTCATGGATGCCTATAAAAATGTGCCAGAATTGATTGTACCAGAGGTCAGCCCTTTCCAGGTTAGTATGTAGTTGTATTTCTCTTAGTGGGCCATTATCCCTGTTATGGGAGCCCTGATTTTAGCATAATAAAATCATTCTCAATATTGGTTTTCCCTCTGGTGTTTTTCCAAGGGTGTTTACTCAAATTCTTGGTGCTCTTATGTGCTTGATTTAGTTTCCTAGTTTATGCTTCTGCTCCATGATATTGAGTTGAATATTTCAGTAATGTAATATTTTTTTGTGAGCTGTTAATTTGATTATAGTAAGGAAATCACTAGATAACAAAGTACCTAGGTGTTGGAGTAAGAAATTTGAGACTGCGATGACAAAAATGGGTTCAAGTTGTCGTCTGAAGACCGATGAGATACCGACGAATATTTCATTGGATTTTCGACTAACTGTTGCATCAAAATTGTAGTTGGAATAATGATGAATGGTTGTTCATCTAAATAGCATCAAATTTGCAGACGAAAACATGGTTCATTCTTTCGTTGGAAGCACGACGTGTTTGTTATGCAAATTCATCGATAAAGTGTCAGAAAAGTGGCCCAATGTAATAGTGGATAAATGTATTTTGACCTCTTTATATAATACATGATAACACGAGTGTTTTACTCCATGATGAATGTGGTATAACTCTTTTACATAAGAGTAGACATTATTAACTTCCAAATTAATAAATTTCAACAATACCACACAAGGAATCATTACATATTCTAACACTCCCCATTAACGATGACTAGGGAGAAGGGACACTTATGGAGGAATATGGAATTACAATAAATTCCAACACTTCCTGTAAGAATAAGAAAGACAATACCTTCTATATTGACACTTATGGAGGAATATGTCATTACATTAACACTACCCCTTGATGACGCCTTCCATAATTTCCCATAACATGTGAATAAGGACACACTTTGCCTCATGGATTTGATGAAGATAACAACTGATTCTAATTGAATTATGAAATTGCACTCAAACCAATTTGTATGATGAACTCTTGTAGAACACTACAATAGTGTATATAAACCTGAAATGGAAAATACAACTGAACATGTGGCTATCATATAATCATCACAACCATAACTCAAAAAATAATTGAAATAACTCTTACAGAACACCACGACAATGTACATAAACCTTAAATGGACAATAAAAAAAAGCGTGTGCTAAGCAAACAATTATCCCAAGGAGGCTGGTAGGTGCAATAATATTTCAATAGATCGTATTACGAATACAAGAACCTCATATCTATACATCAAAATGTTTCTAGAGGACAATATTCACAACCAAAGAAATCTACTGAAGATTACATTGCAAATACAAGACCCAAATGGTATATCCATCGAAAATGGTCCCCATACATAATCATCATGAATTTACAGTAGAAGATGGCACTTCATTACATTAAATTATTAGTGGAATATGGTTATATGAAACAAAATTTAATTAGATTACATGACATTCCACTTGATTACAACTTCAAACATCCTAGATAAAGTGGAAAATACTTTCAAACATTGTTGCTGTCAAGGATACGGTGAAGAGAGGAAAAATGTAGGAAGCCATTACAATTGCAATCATATCCTCAACAAAGTGCAATAAGAAGACACTTGCAACTATCAAGAATCAATGTTGAATGAAAATGTCAATATACTAAGAAACTCAAGATATGAACAATTTGTAGAACCAAGCGATCCCACAATTCTTCAAAAAACAAAACCCTGTGGAGAAAGTGAATAAAAGAGAGATAATATGTACATAAGAAATTCAAATATTAAAGAATATAATGATCATGATAATACCCAAAAAAATGAAATTAATTTTACATAACAAGGGTTAGCAACAACATATAAATAGAGAGAAAATATGATCAAAATAAAAAAAATGATATCCCTTTAAAAATCTGGCCACTAAGCAACTAAGCCTTAAGCATTGGATGGTTTCTTGTTGTCACCATAATAAATTATAGAGATACATTCTCTTGAAAATGTCAAAAATACTTCCACACAGGTAGGTTAGTAAGAAACAAAAGTTAGGAACAAGAGACAATCTCTACAAACATGCTGAAAAAACTAAGAAACTAAAACCTAATGCAAAAATACAAGAAGCTAATGACAAGAATAATCATAATTTTTCTTACCTTTGGTGAATGACGGAAGTAACTTACCTTGTTTATGAGTTTCCACACTACAAAAAACCACACTAAAACTTACCTGCAACAAGAAATAACATGGAAAAACCAAGTTGGAAAATACTTTGAGCACTAAATCATCCGTACAGTCCTCCCCACAAGAGAAACACAATTGTGCAACTTGTGTGGAGGGTGAATTGGATTCTTAGAAAAGAATAAAACAACCAATCGGCAAAAAATGGAAGCTCTAATCACACAAATCTACAAAAGAAGGCATCCATACAACAAAAATGCTAAATAGAACAGTCGTCCAATAAAAAATTTCATTCATACGGTCTGTACAACCTCATATTGGAGAGAGGGTTGGATGGTTAGGCAACAAAAAACCACACCCAAAAACAAATATCGCCCAAAAAAACCTCCCGAATCAAAATTTATTAGCTTTAGAAGAACTAGCTAGGTTTGGTAAAAAATCTAGGCATAGTAAAAAATAGGTTCTATAAATACGAACCCTAAAAATTAACGAAAAAATTTAGGTTTACCAAAAATTAAAATGACCTAGGCTAGGCTAGGGAAATTAATTTAAAAATGGACAAACGGTAGCCGATTTTGATGAACCAGTAGTCGATCTTGGATGAAAGCTACATTTCAAAGATAATGGTGACATCGTATTTAAAAAAAATGCACATAAATGTAAGAAATATGAAAAAAAGGGTTAGGATTTTGAGAAAAAAATCCCAAACTTGTAGCAAAATGCCTAGATCTAGGCTACTAGATCTGACAACTAAACTACAAAATATGTTTCTATGTAAAAAATAAATTATTTAAGGAGGTATAGCATAGTAACCCGCTCAGATACCATTTTAGAATAATGAGACATATGAATAAACATACAACAATATTAAATAACACAACCTTACTACTAGAATGATAATACTGTGGTTTCTCTGAATATCATTGAAGACAACTCTCCCCACATAAATCTTATGAATCATAACCTTAGTAGTCTAGCCTCATATCCATACAACAACATATAATCAAAATAAGAAAGGGACAAGAGAAAAAGGAGAGTAAACTAGATATATGTGGTAAAACTCCAAAATGGGGAAACATCCATGGGAAGGTATGGTCTTCTTTATTCTTTAGAAATATTCAATATTACACTTGAGTTCCCACACATAACACTCCATATTCACATCTTTCTAGTGTATATGATCACTATGTGATCCATCATTTCAATGTACCTCATGGCTCTCTCTTAACTCTATTATATACCAAGAGATGTAGAGGAATTAATTCCCAATAATACATGTGGGATAACTGTGTTTTCACCTATTTATATAATAAATTATAACAAGAGTTTTTTACTCCATGATGAATGTGGGATAAATATTTTACATAAGAGTAGAAATTATTACCTTCCAAATTAATACATTCCAACAATACCACACAATTCATCATTACATATTCCAATAGTTTGATCTTCTACCAATAATGACCCTAGGATTACTGGGGAGGATATTGACTTAGAAAAAAGTAAACAATGGAAGAATACGATGGTTGAAGAAATGGAGGTCTTGGAAAAAAATAAGGCATGGGATTTGGTTGAGTTTCTTGTTGGAAGAAGACATTTTGGTAGCAAATGGATGTTCAAGAAGAATTTCAATGCAAAGGGTAAAATGGAGAAGTAAAAATCTCCCCTAGTAGTAAAGGGATATTCCTAGGTGGAGGGAATTGATTTTAGTGATATTTTTCTCTTGTTGCTAAGTTAATTTCCATTAGTTTTATTGTGTTTACCACTGTTACATTTAATATTGAACTAGAGAAAATGGATATGAAGACTTGAACTGGAGTAAATAGATATAAAGACAATGTTCCTACATGAAACAACCATAAGGTTTCACAATGAAGGGAAAGAAGGAACGAGTTTGCAAGTTGAAAGAGTCCCCCTATGGCTTAAATAAATCTCCAAGAATGTGGTATCTAAAGTATGATAGTTATATATTGGGACTTAGATTTTCAAGAACCAAAGATAAACATTGTGTGTGTTCCATGCAGGTTGGTGATCACTTTTTTTTATGTGGTATTATGTTTTGCTAATTGGAAACAAGAAGGAAATGAACAATCATACTCTAAGTTTAATATGAAGTGTCTTGGTATTGTGACATTTATTTTGGGTATGGAAATTAAAATAGATTGTGTAAACATGAAACTTTGGTTGACTCAAAGGAAATATGTTGAGACAATATTGCATAGTTTTAATATGCATGGATCCAAATTAGTTAAGGTTCCTATTCAAGAAAGAATAATGTTATCTTCAAAATAATGTCCCAAGACAAAGGAAGAGCTATTATGAAAACATGTTTCATAATTCACGTGCTTAGTTATCTTGGAGGTTCGATGTATGTTATGGTTTGTGCTAGAACAAACATTGTCCATGCAATGGGAGTTTAAGTAGATATATGTCAAAACCGAGGAAGGAACAATGGAAAAATGTAAAGCTGGTCTTCAGATATTTGTGTGGCACTTCACATTATCAAATTTTCTACCAAGGAAGACTAGACCAAATACAGTGATAGATGTATAAGGTTTTGTTGATGTATAATGGGCCAATGATATTGATCGCAAAATATTTACAAGCGTTTATGTGTTTAACCTATTTGGTATAGAAATTAGTTGGATGAGTAAGACACAAGCGTAGTTGCACTCTCAACTATAGAAACTGAGTACACAATAGACACTCATGCCAATAAAGAAGTTAAGTTTAGTTATTTGTTTTGTATAGAAATTTGTAACAATAGTTTGTGATAGTTACAGTGAAATATTTATGGAAAAGAACCATGCATGTCATGTTAAGATGAAGCATGTTGTAGTGTAATTCCATTTTATTAGACATGGTTAAAGACAAAAATATGTTGTTGGAGAAAGTTGACATGTACTTAAAATATGTTGTATATTGATTAACTAAATCTATGAGTATTGAGAAGTTTTCTTGGAGAAAGGAACAAATGGGCTTGACTACCCAAATTGGTTAAGATTCTAATTGTTTCGGCCCCATGCAAAAGTATTTAACAAGTTAGATATTGTTGGATGCACACTGTATTCTTTGTAATTATAAACTGTATATTCCAACACATTTCAGCCCATGTTTTTTATACACATTGTAATCTAAAATTGTGTAAGGTATTAGGGTTGTGATCAATTATTGGTTTATTGATTGGGTTCAATTGAAGCTACATAATATATAAATATTATTCATTTAAAATGAAGTAAATACAATGAGATATAAAGGTGTGGCTTTGAGTTAGGCTATTTTTCTCGATTACAAGTTTCGAGGATAAATCTTGTGTATAATGTGTATGCATGTGTCATTGTTTCTTCCGTTTTAATATTTTTCTTAGCTTCTATTGAACACGTTTCTCAATCTCTTCAATTGTGAAACTTTACATCTTGTTTGAGGACATTTTGACAATTAGTTTCATTGGGTACACAACCATACCATCCTAATCATTACATTCTCTCTTAATGATTTATTTATCCTAGTACCAATACTTCCTTTTAGAGAAATTTTTAATTGGTAGTATTTATGTTGCTTCCCTCAGTATATGTGTGGTGGAATATGTTTCTAGGATAGGGAAGCCATGTTTTAACATGTCATGTTTGCACTACTTATCCATCCTTTAACCCACTAATGTATAGTCAAGTCTCTTTCAAGCATTATTGAAAAATTGTTGTTGATTTTTGACACTCTTGACTCAATAACATATTCATTAAATTACTTTTGTCTTCAATGCAATCTTCTTTTCCATCATCCTCATCATTTATTTAAGATTTTTATTTGAAAACACTATGGATTAAGCTTGGCATGTTTGACCACTTGTGCATGATCTTGTTTGTGGATTCAATTATTTTCTTCCTTCATTGATTTTGAAGAAGTTTGTGTAAATATTATTTGGGGATTTTTGAGACTATAGTTCTAAAGGATTCTCCATTAAGAACTTGTTTGTACCTTGTTATCATTATGGTAACATTTAACTTGTTCACCATATGGTTTCATGTAGTATCCCATTTTGACCCTCTTGAATATTGTAAGTATTTTATTTTTGTAGTTAGTAAAATAAAATGGCCAAGATCAATTGAGCATGAGTGCAAAAAGGGGCTATCATACCACAAGAGGGGAAAGGTGAGGGGGTCTAAGGGGGGTTTATGCCTAAAAACATATACCTTATGTTACATTAAACCTTTTCACATTTAAAAATCTGAGTTGCAAAGTTGAAATAGGTTAAGAGGAGTGGAAAAAACAAATTCCTCAATCTAAGCCATCATTTCCTAAAAACTAGGAAGTTGTCTCCACTAAATTCTTGGAATTCTCTTGCTATCATGCATGCATGGTAAATTTGAATGGGAAGTAAGAATATGTTGGGAAAATGGAGATGAAGAGTTTTAGAGTGTTATACAATAGAAAAAAAGGAGGAAAACCCATGATAGAACAAACTAGTCATGAAAGGAAGCTTTTAGACCTAGAAAAAATGCCAAGAAATGAAGGGGATTTTGCATAAGTTTGAGATATGAGCCTGGACCTTTTTATGCATAAATTGAGAGAAATAGAGGGAGGAAATTATGAGGTACTATGTAGCTGAGAAGGAAACACTCCTTGTATTGTGTGGGTAAGGTAATATGGGTGCCTACAAGTTGCTCTGACCTCAAGAAGCTTAGTAGAGAAAATCACTTGGTTGGACTTGTTTAGTTTGAAATACAAAAAATCACTTTTCCTACTTCTTCCCGGTGGTATAGTATCCCAACTAGGGGGTAGTGTCCATAGCGAACTACCTACGATTGGTGTTAGCTTATGACACTCTATACAATCATGAAGTTCATAGAATCAACGACTAAGATCATGTTCGATCTGTTGGACACACCTACCACACTTAGAAGGGGGGGGGGGTGAATGAGTGTGGGGCTCTTTTTCAAAAACTTCCCTCTTACACAAAATTCATTAGTTAGCATTCAACATTTTCTCATTACTCATTGCTGTCATTTATAACCAATTAGATGTGAACATATATCAACAACATATGTCAACAATATATCATCAACAAATCATCTCCACAAGGAACACAAAGAACATAAGATGTATGTACAATTTTATTTTTATTACAAACTACAATCCTTGGGGTTTTTCAACAACAACTGAATAGAGTACAACTCTACAAGAGAACCAGATCTATATGCAAGACTCAACTTACATCCCCAACACCAACTTAGATGAGGAAACAATCCTCCACAAATATCATTTTGTCACAGGTATGAAACTTGTCAGTAGTGCAACCCACATGTGTACGTGCCCTGACTCACTATAGCCCGCGTATGTATGCGGCCAATCTATAATGAAACACGCGTATACTTCTGAGCAACTAGGGTTTTTCTTTGCTTCACATGCTCATATCTTTTGCAACCTGCAATCACATTCTCTTCTGTCTTTCACTGTCCAAATTGAACACTAGCCAGTCAAAACACATCCAAGCTCTCCAGTAGATTATTCATTCTTCTCAACCATACAATATGAATGCTACTCAAACATGTGTAAAAAACCAGTATACTATAGCCATCATATCAATACTGAATCATAAGAGTGCTGCTCACTCCATCAACCAACTCAAAACACATCACAACAACATACCAAGACTGCCCTAGGCATTCACCACACAAAAACCAATAATATCCATCAGGAAATAATGTAACCATACCAGAGTCTCAGTGGAAGATCTGAGCCCATACACTATAGATATTGAACCCGATTCAGTCTTCAAGAGCCTGACATTAGCTCAAACACCAATCTCCATAACTTCATCCACTGTACACGCCCTATCTTCATACAGGCCGCGTATTTACGTGTCCTAGCCCATTGTAGCCCATGTACACCTCAGAAACTAGGGTTTTTGAACCTCTGAGACTTTTTCCATTAATATATTAGACATGCTAAAACTTTGATGTGTTCACGAGATCCTCCATACTCTCTCTATCTCAGAATAGATCTTCAATCATGCTCAAGAGATGCATACCAAAGATACAAAAAAGGTTCATTTCACAAGAGACCCTAGCCTCTTATTTATACTCTTCATATTCTAGGTCACTTAACCCATTTCTAGGTTACTTAACCTATTTTCCTCATTTTAGGGTTAACCACTTTTCATAAATAGAAAGTTCTCTATTACTTTACCATTTAAATATTCCTCCTCGATTTTGTCACCTTACTTTAATATTTAAATAATCTTTATTGATTTTGTCACTTCACTTTATTATTTAAATAGTCCTCCTTGACTTTGTCACTTCACTTTATCATTTAAATAATAATTTCTTCTTCTCAACCACTTTGACTTCTTTGACCTTTTGGGGCTTCAGGCCAACATGTGAGGGTCCTTCATCTTTGTAAGGCCATAACTCTCAAACCGTGAGGAGTTATGTGACATTCCACATACCACTGGAAATGGCATGACAAGCACTATCCATATAGGATAGTTTCACCAACAGTTTTATTGATCTTCATCTCATTATTCCACATATAAGAATGGGTTCTCCATCCACACTTCAAGGATAACTCAACCGTAAAGCGTCTTCTTATGAGGGATTTCACCATAAGGGGATCCCTTTGGAGTTCATCCATTTGTGCACCTTATCAACCATGATAAGACTATAATTTTCAGCCTTTACATCAACAATGGATCATATAAAAATGAAACACATCGATCTATCATCATTTATGCATTATATCAATGGCATCATTCAATAATCCTTTTGCATCAATCAATCAATCATCCTTTGACATCAATCAATCACTTGAAATCAATAAATGAAATCAATCAATGAAACCATTGGCATCAATGACAACATGATCCAACAATCTCCCCCTTTGGCATTGATGGCAATACCAACATTGATGTCAACACCAAACATTGATGTCAACATGTAGACAAGGCATGTTATACATCAATAGTCATCAAACATATCAATGTGACTATCTCTCCCCATCAATAAACATAAATCACATCAATGTGATTATCTCTCCCTCTTTGACATCAATGGAAAAGGGTCATTCTCCACTTAGGGTTGCTCCCCCTGCTTGAACTCTCCTTGGAGCTGCTCCTCCTGTCTGAATGACTTTGATATTCCTCTGCATAATCTCTCTCCTTTTTAACAAGGGATATCACTCTGATGTAATGCTGAAGATACATCGAACATACTTCCCCTGTGACCATTGCTCCCCCTATAACTATGCCTCTGTGCTCTTTCTTCACGTATAAGGCTCTTTTCTCCTCCTAGAACCATGGGAAGAAGAATGAATCCCCCTATGGTATGTCTCCCCCAACGTCTCTGCAAGATGACCAATATTCTACCATATGACGATCCTTGGACCTGTTCATGCATCAAACTCATGCCATACCAACCATCATGAAACAAACAATATGTCAAACATAGAGAATCATGATTAGAACATCATGTACCAATTGTGTGCGCATTATGCACAACACCCATGTACATCAACCATATACATCAATACCATACAATGTGCTATAAGATATCATCAATGGAATGTATGCCAACATGTGCATATACCAATATGCCAACCATATGCATCTACCAATATGCCAACCCTGACAACCATGTGCATCTACCAATATGCCAAACAAGTGTCGTATTACTCATGATATGTCTCCACCATGAACCAAGTGCCATAACCATGTATCTCAAACAAATACCAATTGTTGTGATAATCAAGTAATACCATCAAGCATACATCATCTATGAGTGTACCAAACAAGTACATTAACCATGCACCAATACTACAACATGATGAATCCTCATACATGTATGCCAAATCCTCCATAAAATATGTGGCAATCAAACTGCTAGTAGGTGCCTCATGCATCAACTATAGATCATCAATGATGTACAACATGATCACCTCATCAAATCACCAACTACATGTTCCAATATGTAGCCCATCCATATGCCAAATGAATGCATCAAGTTTTCCAACAAGTGAGCTTCCAACAATACATCATAAGATATATCAATGAAACACAAAATATGTACTAGCCATGTACATCAATAGATCAATGTCAATCCTCCATTTACTACAACCAATACTAATCATCCAATAACACATGTGCTAGTAGTATGCTTCAATAGATCAATAACATATCTAGGTAGCATCATCAATATATATCACATGACCAAGGTGCCATAACTTCACTTCCATAACCAACATTGTTCTTCAACAGAAAATTCATCAATCCATACTCATGGGTTAGTGTCATGCATCTAGGATGGCCTTTCATTTTGTATCATCACTTTACATAATCCAATGTGTAAACATGAAAACCTACAACAAACAATGTCAGAAGTTGCAACAAACAATGTCAGACCCTGCATCATAGAGTTATACAATCACATCAAGATGCAACCCCTGTGCATAGCCATTTTCCTTAGGCTTCACCACATATACGCGGCCTGCTGCATAGACAAATCACATATGTACGTGACCTATTCAAGGTCAGCCTACGTATGTATGCGACTATTACCACTATCACCCGCGTATGCTTCAGTAGATGACTTACTATAGCTTTCCTTAAGGGTTCCAATCTGCTCAGGCTACCCAGTCTTCTTTACCCACTTCTGAAGGTGTCCTTGATTTTTAGAACTTGAGATCTGAGCATCCATATTTTCAAATATGTCTCCCTTCATTACTTCATTCCTTCTTCTATCCATGCTATGTGAAGTCCTCATCATGGAATTTCTTCTTGTGTTCCAACAATCCTGGGATTTGTGGCCAAATCCACTACAATTGTAGCATCTCATGGAATTACAGTGAACAACAATATGTCCTACTTGATTACTTCTCCAACATCTTATGGTGTTATGAAATCTTCCATTATATCTCCTTTCATAATATCTACATTCAAAATATTTGTGACCATATTCATTACATGAATAACAATGCCCATGAAAAATACTTTCATACCTTTGCTTTGGTGTCCCAAACATAACTTCTTGATGTCTTCCTTGCTTTGTTCTTTTGAAATTTTCCTTGCCTTGTGTAGATGGTTGATTTTCAACAATGTCTTCATCCTTTGAGGGATTTACCTCATGCTTCTTTGAGGTGCTTTCTTCAACATGTATAGCTTATCCCTGGTATCCAAAACCTAATTTATCATATGGTGATCTTTGACTTTCCAAGATCTCATTCAAGATTTGTGAGCTATTCAAGAATTTATTTGACTTATCTACTTTATTTCTAAGATCAACAACTTCAGCTTCTAGCTTATGACATGACTCTTCCTTTTCATTCATTTTATTCTTCAATAGTTCCTCTACCCTTTTGGATTCTTCTATTTGGGTCTTGAGATGAACAATAGTTTCAAAACATTTTCTAATCTCATCATCCACCTTCTTATCTTCTTTTTCATTCTTTAGTCTTGTGAGTTCTTCTTCCTTTTCTCCTAATGGAGCCTTATTACCCTCTTCTTGTTTCTTGAGCATTTCTTTTAAATTCAATATGTGCCTTTGAATCTTCTTAAGAAACTTCTTAGTGTTATCCGAAAGATAGCTATAGTCTATATAATAATGGTAATTTCTATATTCATATAAACCATCTTCAACTTTCTTTTGAAGTTATAATAGATTTTCTTCTATCCTTTCCAAGGGATAACTACCATCAAACTCTACAAAAAATATTTCTAGATTTTCTTCTTCACTTGTAGACAAAAATTCAACATCATCATATTTTGAAATATTGCAATCAAGGGTTTTTGAGGATTCTTTACCTTCATTTGAAATATCTTCAAGATCTTCCTTTTTTCCAACATGATCACATGATTGTTTGCCTTCATTTGAAATGTTTTCAACATCACATTTAGAAATAATACATTCAAGAGTTTTTGGAGATCTTTTACCTTTAATGATCTTGATGGATTGGTCTTCAACATCTTCTTTCTTGTTTTGATATGTCTCCTCTAGATTTAGGCATAGATCCTTGGTGGAAGTGCATTGTCCCATGCTCTCTTTGATAGGGCTTGAGAGTCCACTAAGAATGTTCTTGAGAGCCAATGCATCATTCTTCTTTCCTTCCCTTTGAGCTGCAAACTTTGACTTGTTCTTCAAGGAAAATGATCCACCAATGGCTGCCTTTCAAATAACCTCTCCCTTTTCCTTCAAATGTACTCTCATATCTATTCTCCAAGTATAATAGTTTTCCTCATCAAGGATTGTAACTTCATCATCCATTTGTGTGTCTATGGATCTCCTTAAAGCTTGTTAAGGCTTATAATGAAGGCCTGCTCTGATAAAAAATGTTGGACACACCTACCACACTTAGAGGGGGGGTGAATGAGTGTGGGTTATTTTTCAAAACCTTCCCTCTTACACAAAATTCATTAGTTTGTATTCAACATTTTCTCATTACTCATTGCTGTCATTTATAACTAGTTAGATGTGAACATATATAAATAGTATATCATCAACAAATCATCTACACAAGGAACATAAAGAATACAAGATGTATGCACAATTTTCTTTTTATTACGGACTACAATCCTTGGGGTTTTTCAATAACAACTGAATAGAGTACAACTTTACAAGAGCGCCAACTCTATATGCAAGACTCAACTTACATCCTCAACACCAACTGAGATGAGGCAACAATCCTCCACAGATATCAATCTATCACAGGTACACAACCTGTCAGTAGTGCAGCTTGCGTGTGTACGCTTCCTGGATCACTACAAGATGCATATGTACGCGACCAATATATAATGCAACATGCGTAAACTTCTAAGAAACTAGGGTTTTTCTTTGCTTCACATGCTCAGATCTTCTGCAACCTGCAATCACATTCTCTTCTGTCTTTCACTATCCAAACTCACCACTAGCCAGTCACAACATATCCAAGCTCTCTAATAGAGTATTCATGATTCTCAACCATACAATATGAATGCTACTCAAACATTTGTAAAAAACCAGTATACTATAGCTATCATAACAATATTGAATCATAAGAGTTCTTCTCACTCCATCAACCAACTCAAACCACATCACAATAGCATACCAAGAATGCCCTAGGCATTCACTAGACAACAACCAATAGTATCCATTAAGATAATAATGTAACCATACCAGAGTCTCAGTGGCATATCTGAGCCCATAGACTATATATCTGGAACCTGCTTCAGTATTCAAGAGCTTGGCATCAGCTCAAACACCAATCTCCATAATTTCATCCACTATAAACGCTCTGTCTTCATACAACCTGCGTATGTATGTGTCCTGGCCCATTGTAGCCCGCGTACACCTCATAAACTAGGGTTTTTGAACTTCAGAGACTTTTTCCGTCAAGATCTCAGACATGCCAAAACTTTGATGCATTCATGAGATCCTCCATACTCTCTCTCTCTCAGAATAGATCTTCAATCATGCTCAAGAGATGCATACCAAAGACACACAAAAGGTGCATTTCACAAGAGACCCTAGCCTCTTATTTATATTCTTCATCTTATAGGCCAATTAACCCACTTCTAGGTCACTTAACCCACTTCTAGGTTACTTAACCTATTTTCCTCATTTTAGGGTTAACCACTTTCCATAAATAGAAAGTTCTCCATTACTTTATTATTTTAATATTCCTCCTCAATTTTGTCACCTTACTTTAATATTTAAATAATCCTTCTTGATTATGTTACTTCAATTTATTATTTAAATAGTCCTCCTTGACTTTGTCGCTTCACTTTATCATTTAAATAATAATTTCTTCTTCTCAAGCACTTTGACTTCTTTGACCTTTTGGGGCTTCAAGCCAACATGTGAGGGTCCTTCATCTTCATAAGGCCATAAATGTCAAACCGTGAGGAGTTATGTGACATTCCACATACCACCGGAAATGGAACGACAAGCACTATCCATCTAGGAAAGTTTCACCAATAGTTTTACTGATCTTCATCTCATTATTCCACATATAAGCATGGGTTCTCCATCCACACTTCTAGGATAACTCAATCGTAAAACATCTTCCCATGAGGGATTTCACCATAATGGGACCACTTTGGACTTCCTCCATTTATGCACCTTATCAACCATGATAAGACTATAATGATTAGTATTTACATCAACAATGCATAGTATACAAATGAAACAAATCGATCTATCTTCATCTATGCATTATATCAATGGCATCATTCAATCATCCTTTTGCATCAATCATTCAATCATGATTTGACATCAATAAATCACTTGACATCAATCAATGAAACCATTGGCATCAATGACAACATGATCCAACAATATCCCCCTTTGGTATTGATGGAAATACCAACATTGATGTCAACACCAAACAATGATGTCAACATGTAGACAAGGCATGTTCTACATCAATAGTCATCAAACATATCAATGTGACTATCTCTCCCCATCAATAAACATCAATCGCATCAATGTTATTATCTCTCCCCCTTTGACATCAATGGCAAAGGGTCATTCTCCCCTTGGGGATTCTCCCCCTGCCTAAACTCTCCTTGGTATTTCTCCCCCTGTCTGAATGCCTTTGATCTTCCTCTGAATAATCTCTCCCATTTTTAACAAGGGATATCAATCTTATGTAATGATGAAGATACATCGAGCATACCACCCCTGTGACCATTGCTTACCCTAGAACTATGCCTTTGTTCTCTTTCTTTAGGTATAGGGCTCTTTTCTCCTCCTAGAACCATGGGAAAAAGAATGACCCCCCCTATGGGTATGTCTCCCCCTAAATTATCTGCAAGATGACCAATATGCTACCATATGATGATCCTTGGACCTATTCATGCATCAAACTCATGCCATACCAACCATCATGAAACAAACAATATGTCAAACATAGAGAATCATGAGTAGAACATCACCCAAGTACATCATGTACCAATTGTGTGCCCATTATGCACAAAAATCATGTACATCAACCATGTACATCAATAACATACAATGTGCTATAAGATTGCATCAATGGAATGTATGCCAACAACTGCATCTACCAATATGACAACCATGTGCATCTACCAATATGCCAAACAAGTGTCGTATTACTCATGATATGTCTCCACCATGAACCAAGTGCCATAACCATGTATCTCAAACAAATACCAATTGTTGTGATAATCAAGTAATACCATCAAGCATATGCCATCTATGAGTGTACCAAACAAGTACATTAACCATGCACCAATACTAAAACATGATGAATCCTCATACATGTATGCCAAATCCTCCATAAAATATGTGGAAATCAAACTGCTAGTAGGTGCCTCATGCATCAACTATAGATCATCAATGATTTACAAATGATAACCTCATCAAATCACCAACTACATGTCCCAATATGTAGCCCATCCATATGCCAAATGCATGCATCAAGTTTTCCAACAAGTAAGCTTCCAACAATACATCATAAGATATATCAATGAAACTCAAAATATGTACCAGCCATGTACATCAATAGATCAGTGTCAATCCTCCATTTACTAAAGAAAATACTAAGCATCCAATAACACATGTTCTAGTAGTATGATTCAATAGATCAATGACATCTCTAGCTAGCATCATCAAGATATATCACATGACCAAGGTGTCATAACTTCACTGCCATAACCAACATTGTTCTTCAATAGAAAATGCATCAATCCATACTCATAGGTTAGTGTCATGCATCCAAGATGACATTTCATTTTATATCATCACTTTACAAAATCCAATATGTAAACATGAAAATCTGTAGCAAACAATGTCAGAACCTGCAACAAAAAATGTCAGACCCTGCATCACAGAGTTATACCATCACATCAAGCTATCATCCCTGTGCATAGCCCTTTTCCCTAGGCTTCACCACATATACGTGGCCTACTGCACAGACATATCACATATGTACACAATCTATTCAAGGTCATCCTGTGTATGTACATGACTGTTACCACTATCACCCACGTATGCTTCAGTAGATGACTTACTATAGCTTCCCTTAAGGATTCCATTCTTCTCTGGCTGCTCAGTCTTCTTTACCCACTTATTAAGGTGTCCCTTCTTTTCAGAACTTGAGCTCTGAGCATCCATCTTTTCAAATATGTCTCCCTTCCTTACTTCATTCATTCTTCTAGCCATGCTATGTAAATTCCTCATCATGGAATTTCTTCTTGTGTTCCAACAATCCTGGGATTTGTGGCCAAATCCACTACAGCTGTAGCATCTCATGGAATTACAGTGAACAACAATATGTCCTACTTGATTACATCTCCAAAATATTATGGTGTTATGAAATCTTCCATTATATCTCCTTTCATAAGATCTACATTCAAAATCTTTGTGACCATATGCATTACATGAATATCAATGCCCATGAAAAATACTTTCATACCTTTTCTTTGGTGTACCAAAGACAACTTCTTGATGTCTTCCTTGCTTTGTTCTTTTGAAATTTTCCTTTCCTTGTGTAGATGGTTGATTTTCAACATTGTCTTCATCCTTTGAGGGATTTACCTCATGCTTCTTTGAGGTGCTTGCTTCAACATGTGTAGATTCTCCCTTGCATCCAAAACCTGATTTATCATATGGTGATCTTTGACTTTCCAAGATCTCATTCAAGATTTGTGAGCTATTCAAGAATTTATTTGACTTCTCTACTTTCTTTCTAAGATCAACAACTCCAGCTTCTAGCTTATGACATGACTCTTCCTTTTCATTTATTTGATTCTTCAATAGTTCCTCTACCCTTTTTGCTTCTTCAATTTGGGTCTTGAGATGAACAATAGTTTTAAAACATTTGTTAATATCATCACCCACCTTCTTATCTTCTTTTTCATTCTTTAGTCTTGTGATTTCTTCTTCCTTTTCTCCTAATAGAGCCTTATTACCCTCTTCTTGTTTCTTGAGCATTTATTTTAACTTCAAGATGTTCCTTTTACTCTTCTTAAGAAACTTCTTAGTGTTATCCGAAAGATAGCTATAGTCTATATAATAATGGTCATTGCTATATTCATATAAACCATGTTCAAATTTCTTTTGAAGTTCTAATAGATTTTCTTTTATCCTTTCCAAGGGATAGCTTCCATCAAACTCTACACAAACTATTTCTAGATTTTCGTCTTTACTTGTAGAGAAAAATTCAACATCATCATCTTTTGAAATATTGCAATCAAGGGTTTTTGAGGATTCTTTACATTCATTTGAAATATCTTCACAATCTTCCTTTTTTCCAACATCATCCCATGATTCTTTGCCTTCATTTGAAATGTTTTCAAGATCACATATAGAAATAATGCATTCAAGAGTTTTTGGAGATCTTTTACCTTTAATGATCTTGATGGAGTGGTCTTCAACATCTTCTTTCTTGTTTTGATATGTCTCCTCTATCTTTAGCCATAGATCCTTGATGGAAGTGCATTGTCCCATGATCTCTTTGATAGGGCTTGAGAGTCCACTAAGAATGGTCTTGAGAGCCAATGCATTATTCTTCTTTCCTTCCCTTTGAGCTACAAACTTTGACTTGTTCTTCAAGGAAAATGATCCACCAATGGCTGCCTTCCAAATAGCCGCTCCCATTTCCTTCAAATGTAATCTCATCTCTATTCTCCAAGTAGAATATTTTTCCTCATCAAGGATTGGAACTTCATCATACATTTGTGTGTCTATGGATCTCCTTCAAGCTTGTTAAGGCTTATAGTGAAGGCTTGCTCTGATACAAATTGTTGGACCACACTTAGAGGGCCGGGGGGGGTGAATGAGTGTGGGGATCTTTTTCAAAAACTTCCCTCTTACACAAAATTCATTAGTTAGCATTCAACATTTTCTCATTACTCATTGTTGTCATTTATAACTAGTTAGATGTAAACATATATCAACAATATATCATCAACAAATCATCTCCACATGGAATAGAAAGAACACAAGATGTATGTACAATTTTGTTTTTACTATGGACTACAATCCTCAAGGTTTTTAAGCAACAATTGAAGAGAGTACAACTCTACAAGAGCACAAGCTCTATATGCAAGATTCATATTACATCCTCAACACCAACTAAGATGAGGCAACAATCCTCCACAGATATCAATCTGTCACAGGTACGCGACCTGTTAGTAGTGTAGCCCATGTGTGTACGTGCCCTGGCTCACTACAGATTGCATATGTACATGGCCAATCTATAATGCAACATGCGTATACTTATGAGCAACTAGGGTTTTTCTTTGCTTCAGATGCTCAGATCTTCTGCAGCCTGCAATCACATTCTCTTCTATCTTTCTCTATCCAAACTAACCACCAGCCAATCACAACACATCCAAGCTCTCTAATATATTATTCATGCTTCTCAACCATACAATATGAATGCTACTAAAAAATGTGTAAACAACCAGTATACTATATCCATCATAACAATACTGAATCATAAGAGTGTTTCTCACTCCATCAACCAACTCAAACCACATCAAAACAACATACCAAGAATGCCCTAGGAATTCACCACACAACAACCAATAGTATCCATCAAGATAATAACGTAACCATTCTAGAGTCTCAGTGGCAGATATGAGCCTATAAAGTGTAGATCTGGAACCTTCTTCAGTCTTCAAGAGCCTGGCATCAACTCAACACCAATATCCATAACTTCATCCACTGTACATGGCCTGTCTTCATACAACCCTCTTATGTACGTGTCTTGGCCCATTGTATCCCGCGTACACCTCAGAAACTAGGGTTTCTGAACCTTTGATACTTTTGCCGTCAAGATCTCAGACATGCTGAAACTTTGATGCATTCATGAGATCCTCCATACTCTCTCTCTCTCTCATAATAGATCTTCAATCATGCTCAAGAGATGCATACCAAAGATACACAAAAGGTGCATTTCACAAGAGACCCTAGCCTCTTATTTATACTCTTTATCTTCTAGGTCACTTAACCGACTTTTAGGTCACTTAACCCATTTCTAGGTTACTTAACCTATTTTCCTCATTTTAGGGTTAACCGCTTTGCATAAATACAAAGTTCTCCATTACTTTATGATTTAAATATTCCTCCTCGATTTTGTCACCTTAATTTAATATTTAAATAATTCTTCTTGATTTTGTCACTTCACTTTATTATTTAAATAGTCCTCCTTGACTTTCTCATTTCACTTTATCATTTAAATAATAATTTCTTCTTCTCAAGAACTTTGACTTCTTTGACCTTTTAGGGCTTCAAGCCAACATGTGAGGGTCCTTCATCTTTGTAAGGCCATAACTCTCAAACCATGAGGAGTTATGTGACATTCCACATACCACCATAAATGGAATGACAAACACTATCCATCTAGGATAGTTTAACCAACAATTTTACTGATCTTCATCTCATTATTCCACATATAATCATGGGTTCTCCATCCACACTTCAAGGATAACTCAACCGTAAAGTGTCTTGCCATGAGGGATTTCACCATAAGGGGACCACTTTGGAGTTCATCCATTTGTGCACCTTATTAACCATGATAAGACTATAATGATTAGTCTTGACATCAACAATGCATCATATACAAATGAAAGACATCAATCTATCTTCATCTATGCATTATATCAATGGAATCATTCAATCATCCTTTTGCATCAATCAATCAATCAATCATCCTTTAACATCAATAAATCACTTGACATCAATCAGTCAAACCATTGGCATCAATAACAACATGATCCAACACGATCTCAAGATCAATGGTTTAGATTCACCCTTGATAAATTTAAAAATTAATAAAGTTTTGATCGAAGTTTGGAAAAGTTACCAGATCAACAACCGAGATTCATTTAGATGGTTTGGAAAAGGAGGAATATTGAAGGTACATATTCATTTTTATCCATTTGGTAAGTCAAATAAAATCAACGGTCAATATCATCTTGGCTAGGAGATAAAAAATCTAGATTCACTTGGTTTTTGGCCGAAATTTTCTAAGTGTTGAAGTTTTCCAACAAACATCATCGATGGTTGATGGATTGGGGATCAATGAGTTTGGAAAGGTGTTGAAGTTCAACCAAATGACATCTGTGATGGTCAATGGCAAATGGATCAGGGATCGACGAGTTTGGCGAAGTGTTGAAGTTTGACCAAAGAACATATGAGATCGTTGATGGTCATTGGATCGGGGATCGACGATTTTGGAGAAGTGTCTAAATTCAACCAAAGGATATCTAAGATCATCGATGGCCGAGGGATCAAGAATCAATAGATTTAGTGCAAAGTTTAGATTCTTCTAGGAGAAACTGACAATGGTCGACGATGAAAATATGGTTATGACATGTCATTCCACATCAACATCCACGTGTCATGCCAGGCCATCCTAGATGATGCCTCAAGATGGTGTTTCATGACACATCAACATAGTTTCCACATCAGCTAGTAGAGATGACCGACGATCTATGGTTGGGTTGGTTGAATTGAGGAAGTGTTTTCGAGAGTCATCGGGATCCTCGATCTCCGACAGGCCAAAGTTCAAGCATTGGATGAAGTGGTAAGTTCCATTTACTAATGAATATTTTTGAGGGACGACGACTAATTTCCAGGTCAGTTGGTTTGGAGTTGTGCACAAATCGATTGTCAGAGAGTTGGGTTGATGGTCGAAGGTTGGGTCGACAGTTTGGGGAATATGTTTTGTGTGGAGGAGAACATTGGTCATTGATGGTGTATGGAGTGCATATCAATGGTCCATATTACTTCTGACTTGGGATCGCCAGTGCAGATTGCACTTAGGAAAAATTGTTCCATAGTTAAAAAAAAATAATTCTGGAGCCATTTTATTATTTTGGCCATAAATGGAGAAAATTAAGTTGGATTGAGATGAAACTTATGGTTTTTTTACACACAGAGGAGATATTCAAAATTTCCAGAGAGGGCCCTTGTCCAATTCTACATGGATTTGTCAAAAATTGCAAAATAATTGTTTTTAAAGATCCGGGTCCAGATCGTTGGTAGATGTCCTGATTAAGATGAAACTCTTGGGGAGAGTCCAAAAAACAGACATGAAAATAAACCACTAAGGAACAGAATAAATCCTAAGGGGTTTGGAATGGAGATGATGAAATAGGACAAAATCCACTATTCCATACCACTTTTTTGACATTTTCAGAATTTTTAAAAGAGGAGAAGTGACTAGATGAAAAAAATGGAAAATTGTATTTATCGAAGATTTTATATACTCATCAAGAAAAACAAATTTGGTTTATTGAAATTTTCCCAGAAGTGCATGGATTGTGAGATAACCAGTTTTGCTAAAACTTCTAAGTCTGGAAAAAGGGTGAGAAAGGACAAATTTGCATATTCCATATTTCTTTAGTTTCTAACTAGAGCATCCACTTGAAAATATGATATTTGTGGTGAATTCCTTGTCATTATTATTAACTATGTCACATACAAAAGTTTCTCTAGTTCTAGATATATTTTCTTCTGCGGTTGACAGAAGTTGGCATTTCAATAAAAAATGCACCAGTGGAGAAAATGCACAAAAAGGGTGAAAGCGTATTTTTCAGAAAGTCATAACTTTCAACTCAGAGATTAGAATGAGTCATGAGTGTAGTAATTAGAAATGTTATTCAGGGGAAAATAACCTGTAATTATTATAATTTGGATAACTATGACACATTTCTTCATGAATTAAGCAAAAAAAAGACATGTAGCATTAATTGAAAAAACAATTCTAACATGCATAATTCTAACAAAATGACTAACACATTTTGTAGAATTAGGGGATATAAACATATCAGTTCAAGATAAGTATGCATATTTGGGAGATGGAGGAAGGAGAGGGAGCCTTGAGTCATGGTAAAGAATCCAAATGTCACAATATCAGTGTTGGTAATGCAGAGTCAATCAAATGGGCACAAGAGTATAGGGGGAAAAGAAACATTAATAGAGACAAATAGAAGCTTGATAATATAAGTACAAAGTTATAAATAAGAAAATGAGAGGTTGATGAGAAAAAAAATCATATAGATTCTCAAGTGATGCAAATCCTAAATCGGTTGCATAGACAAGCAAATAATGGATCAGACTCAAGGCAGGAGGAAGAAGGACGACATTATGAAAGAAGAAATAGCTACAAAAGAGCTGGTAATTCAAGAAGCTCTAGTAGAAATCAGAGACATTACTCACCTCCTTACTCAACAAGGATATTTTATGCATCTGAAGACTCCATAAGTAGTCCATAAGTGCCTCTTGTTAGACACCAAAGAAGAAGACATGAATTAGATAGTTTACAAGGAGAGTTGAGGAATCTTAAGCCACCATCCTCTGATGGTGAAAGAGAAAGGGAAGATAATTCTGAATCTTGGTTGCTTGGAATCAAGAAGTACTTTTAGTTGCACGACTACCCATCTAACCTAGAATCTAGAATTACCACATACCATTTGCATGGAAAAGTTGCTATGTGGTGGGATCAATTCAATCAAGTTTAACACATTAATGAGAGAAGGATCACTTGGAAGTAGTTCAAGTGATATTTTCAAAAGGAGTATCTTTTAGAGCACTTGTATGACAAGAAGATGCAAGATTTGTATGAACTAAGTTTGGGAAGCATGACAATGATAGAATATGAAAATAAGTTCTTGGATTGTTGAAGTATGTAGGATTTATCAAAGATGAAAAAGTGAAGATACAAAGGTTTTTGAGTGGATTACCCTCCTTTTATAAGGAAAATATTTGATACGATGAGTCTAGGACTTTGACAAAGACCATCAGAAAGGATAAGTACATGTATAAGCAAGGAAATGGAAGAGAATCCATGCAAAAATCTTGGAAGGATAAGAAGAAAGAGAAATATGATCATAGGAGGAAAATTTTCAAACCACCAATATGATGTTGGGGGTGCAAAGAAAATCACCTATACACGGATTTCCCTCACAAAGGAGATAAGGCGAAGACTATCCACAACATCCAAGAAGATACAATAGTAGAAAACATGGGAAGAATATACGTAGCCTTAGAAGATCGACAAACATAGTACTAATCTAATATGATCAAAGTGGAAGGTAAGATCAATAATCAACATGTTGTTATTTTAATTGATTCAGGAGAAATCCATTGTTAGATTGATCCTAAAATCGTGGATATATTACATTTGGAGAAAACTAAGCTTGAAAATTCAAGTTTGGTTTAGCTAGCCACTAAAACCAAAAGAAGGATCAATGAGATGGTCATAGGTTGTCCAATAAGTCTTAGTGGAGTGAATACTAATGCTGACCTAAATATCATACCGTTAAGATCTTATGATATCCTAATTGGACTGTATTGGTTGGACAAGTATCATTTTGTCCTAGATTTTCATAACAAGACATTTATATGTCTTGATGAAGAAGAAAAAATGTAACAAACCCAACCACTAAGTACCTTTTTAAGGGATGGGGCATCAAAATTTCTCTATCCTCCATCATCTCGAATCCTCTTCCCAAGATCTCCATCACCTTATGCTCATCAAGAGCTTTCCAAAGATTGTTACCATGATCAAATATAATCCCTAGATTGGAATATATGCCCTCCTAAAGCTCTTCGAGCATCATCGGTCAAATGCCATGTGGCACCCAGTGGATTCATATCATTCGTACCATTCCACCTGACATGGATCTGACCATGGTTTTCGTTCCTTAGCGATGACATGGCCATTGGAGAGGTGGTTATAGGGGATGTTGCCTGCACATTTGTGATCAATGGGCCTTCAACCCTTCTTCCTTCCTATCCATATCTGAACCATTCTCAGATTCTCGAAGTCCTTCCACATAGCTCCGACCTTTGGCCCTTTTTGGAGCATACATTCTATTGTTCCAAACCTCCTGGAGTTCTGAAATCCAAAACTCCCAGGGTCCCAACAACCATTAGGTCAAAAAAGCACGCACCAGGGGGTGACACACGACAAAGAACATAGATGACACATGGCCCTATCAATGGGTGACACATGTCATGTTCCATTTGGAATACAAGTCTTGTAAAATGCATGAATTAGGGTGACATGTGTTATGCCAAACATCGGTCCAAAACACCCTGGATGACATCAACGTGCCACGTCACTCTGGGCGGGTGGCCTCTAGAAGTCTCTAATCTCGAATACCTACGAAATCGCCTGGAGACTCAAAGTCTGAACTCCCACCAACGACCTCCCAAAACCCCTTCTATCCTACAGTTGATATGTATCCATGTAGACACATAGATCTATGGCATTTGTTGCTTCACAACTTCAACATTCGAGGGTTCCGCTATGTAATATCCTCTTTACTCCTAAAGTGGTCAGCACTAGGCTGACCACAGTCTAGACCCAATGGTCAGGGAGAGATCCCGATGTTTCCTCAAATCGATGGTCTTCATCGCTTCGCGACTTTGACATTTGGGGGTTCTATCTTCTTAACACTCCTTTTCACATGAAGCAGGACTTTGCCGAAGTGCTATATGCTAATCCTTTTACTAGTGGATTTGATGGTTGGGAGGGGTTCTCAATGAACTCCGCAGATCCATGGCTCCCATTAATTTGCAACTATGATGTTCAGGGGTTTTGGTGTTATGAAACCTCCGTTCTCCCAAAGTGGTCAATGCCGGATTGACCACGGTGTAGATCCAACGGTTAGGAAAGATCCCAAGTATCCTCAGATCTATGGCTTGCGTTACTTTACGACCAGTAAGTAGGTCAGGGTTTTAATCGGTGGGACAGATCCCACGGTCATGGTTAAGAGATCGCTAGATGTCGATCAACCTCACGGGTAACCAAACTAGTAGGTTACCTTTAGTTGGTTTAATAGATTATAAATTCATAGCATCCCAAAGCTTCAAACTCCCAAAGTTCCAAAGCCAAAATGATTAGCTCTCGTTGGGCGTAGCACTGGGTTCCATGGTCTTGGTCATATGAGGTTTCAGGACAAGTTCCAAGACTACACACCCAAATCTTCGCCATGATTTGGTTAGGTTGATGGGAATGAGCCCTTGGTCATACATACAAGTGTTTTAAAGGATTCTCCCTTTGTCTGCATTCTACGAACAATATACCTTCTGAGCTTGAAAATACTTTGAATGAAGTGTGGGAACACTTCTTGCGCTTCTCCTAGAATTTAGAACTTAGATATTTCTTAACCTATACGCAATTTGCATAGGCTCTATGCACCCTCACACTACCTCTCCTAAGCTTAGCAGACCCTTTTGCCAGGAGACCCAAAACAATTGGAAGTGTAAACATGCATATATGAAATTGTGCCTATGGTCAACAAAATCATAGCTCATTTCCTTTAATTTAAGCCACTAAATGGGGCTCAAGTATTTACATGTACAAATCATGTTCGACCATATAGTTCCTTACTTTCTTAAATACAAAACTAGGTAAAATAAAGAAAAAATGTCTAATCATCAAACAAGCATGCACATCCCTGAAACGTTCATAGGATATTCAATCTTATTTTACAGTTATAGTTCAGTTTCACAAGGTATGAGAATACTTATCTATTACAAGTGGAAGCCATCCAATTGACTATGGGTGTTATCCTCTCCACCCAACCATAGGCTCAGAGGAATTCACTCTTAGCACTCTAGCCACCCCCATTCCAAGCCATGATGTCACTAGGAAAAATTCTTGCAATTCCTCAGAGACTCTCTCTCTATCATAGCCTCTGCGAGGTTTATCAGATGCTTCCTTGGCATCAAGATTACGACCCTCATCTATGTGGAGTCCTTATTTTTGTTCTCTCTTGTAACCAAAACAATTTAATCTCTCAGTTCTTCTCTGAACTAGAGCTTCTCTCACACTCTCCCCTTTTGCTCAACATATCCCCCGATCGCACACACATTGTGGGATTGGTTTTTTCTTTCCTTCTTGTCTGACTTCCATGTATTATTGCATGCATTTTTCCTCCTTAGGAAGGTTCTAGACCTGTCCTATTCCTTTTGTCAGAAGCAACTCGGTTCATTCTGGGCCTGCAGGAAAACTGCACTCTGTGGTACTTCAGGCTGACAGTTTTTTGTCTCCTCATCCAGACCCTCCATGCTTCCATTCATGGGGGTAGTTGATTTTTCAACAACTAGTCCTTCTTTCATCAACTGATTCTTCCTTGGAATCCATATGACGCTTATTATTTCAACAAAGATAATTTGGGTCATTTGGCATAATGAACCCTCTCTATAGTTTCCTCACTCTTTCCTTTAGTGATATCATGGACAATACTTCAAGGCTTCACCCCCATAGTCAGTCATTAAAAATATAAACAATAATACATTTACATTGTTGACGCAGCCCTACCAACCCGTAGGTCAGAAGTCCATGCACACAGGATCATTCTTCTTCCACTGGCCCGAAGATCTCTCTCGAACTGGTTCTTCTATTTCCCTTTCAGGAAATCTGCACCCACAGAAAACCTCGTGGAATATCCCTTCGCACTTCGACAGATCTGACTTCATGATTTCATGAGTCTTGTGGTCAAGCAGCTGTGTCTTCAGACCTCCGAACACAGATATGCCGAGTTCCAAAAAGAACGCTGGAACTTTAATGTTCCGCCTCCCCAAACAACAATCGACGGTTTTGGATCTTCCCTTTGATCCGACGGTCAGCGCGATTTCGTGACTCAGGAACTCGAGATATCCAAAGCTCAAGTTCTATCTCCCCTCTACCGTCCGGGTCCTACAACTCTTGCCTCCAAATCTCACGATACTCGAAATGCCGATACGGGGCATGCTCCTTCTCTTGTCAGCGCCCTCCGCGCGTGACCACCAGCTAGGCCTAACTCTAGCACTTTTCGCTTCTTTCCATTTCGTGAGGTTCGATGTCGAACTCCCAACTCTTGTCTCACAAACCCCCAAGACAAGAGAGGTCAACAGAGTGTTGACTTCTTTAAAAATATGACGCACAAATCTTGATACACGTCACCGATAGCTGGCCTCCCACACACGACTCTTCGCCCCTTCGGGACTTTGCCTTTCACAATCTAGAGTACCCAACCTTTGGGCTCCCCCTCGCAAACCTCCGAATTCACGAGATCTCTAGATCTCTACCACCTGTCCTCCTTGGATGGATGACTCTGATCCACTTGCCACTTCACTACTTGCCTTTCGCGAGTTCGTGAGCCTTGATGCAAAACCTTTGACCCTTCAACTCACGAAACTCTGAAATGAGATTTCGTGAGCGATCCAATGACCCTAATTTCTTCTGAGCTTACGCTTGAGGAAAGCTCACCGTAACGTTCCTACTTCTCTGGAAGATCTGACGGCTCTTGTGACTTCATGAATTCTTCACGGAGAATTCTGACCGTCCGTTTCTTCCTGGACAATTCCTGCAGATTTAACCAAGTATTTCTCCACGGAACTTACCCACCTGCAATGCAAAATTGTTACGCCTCCTTTCAATGCCTCAAGGCACCAACATTCTATGATTTTCTTCAACAAATGCGAAGACCCTATCCTTCTTGAGCTTTCTCCAACTCCGAGTCTTAAAGAAGACTCCCGCATGCACTCCTTGTGGTGAATCCTTCAATTACTTCAAAGAATTTAAGTCCTTCAACTCTACGCACTCCCTGCAGTAGTAATCCTTCAACAATTTCTCAGGTTCGCAAACCTTGGAAATTTACTCGGCCCGCGCACTCCTTTCACGGCTCCTGTGCTCAACTTACACTTCTGCAAGAATGAGAACAACATTAACCCTCCTGAGATTTCAGAGATAAAACTTTGAACTCTTGTCAATGCACTCCTTGCGGACAAATTCACTACACTCCTTGCAGGAACTCTTGATCAGATAGAGAAACAATTGAAACTCATTCCTTAATCTCTCTCAGAATTCAAACACAAAGCATGAAATCATGTAGACAACATATAATGCAAATGTATAACAGAAAGTAAACATCCATGAGCATAACATTCAACATGCATACACAGAGAACAAATACGACACCATGAATTTGAATCAAAGATCTTTTTATTAATTCAAATCTCTGTACATGGGTGTTTTTAGCCACAACTCTCTACTCTCTTCTCTATGCTCTATGCTCATAATCCTCTTACAACTATACAATGAGGGTGTCTATATCCCGTTTCCCTCTTGCGCTCTAAAACTGTCTAATCTAGAATTAAATTCTATCTACCTACATTAACTTATGCATAAATGCCTCTATCTACTTCAGACGAGAGCGAGACGCTCAAGTTTTGATTACAATGCTCCTCCATAAACGTGAGTACACCTCTATTAACTATCCCATTAATTATATGGTGCTTTCAAACTTTAAAACATTTTAACAAGAAATGTGCTAGTGCTTGTCCAACTGTCCTCTACATCCACATGCGCTTGCTACCTGCTGGCGATGCTCCTGCATCATACTCCCTCACTTGAAAATTTTCATGGGCTCCTGTCCATGAGCTCTCGCATGGTCTGTCCATGCTTTATGATTTCTACTTCATTCTCCCAGCTGGAATCTTCAACTGGATGGCCCTTCCACTTGACCAAATATTCAAAGTATTTCTTTCGCCTAGTCCTCTTACCAACTCTTTTGTCCAATATGCGCTCCATCTGCGGCTTTTATACAACTGACATCTGTTTTGTCCACTGAATCTGTGGCCGTTCACTACCTACTTCTACTTCCTCAGCTTTATAACGGTACAAATCCGAGACATTGAATATCAGAGAAATTTCGATCCCATCGGGTAATTCAATCTCATATGCATTCGCCCCAAATTTCTTCAAGAACTTACATGGTTTGATTTTCTTCATCTTCAGTTTATTATATGTTCCACTCGAGAACCTTTCCTTTCTCAAATGTGCAAGGATCAAATCACCAAATTTGAACTAAAGTTGTCTCTTATGTTGATCTGCTCTCCTCTTATATTCTTGGTTTGAACTCTGCAATCGTTCCTTCACCTGGCTGTGAAGTTCCTTCATCACCTCTGCAAAATCTTCTGCACTAGCTCTCCTAATCGCAATCTGTTCTAAATATCTTAGCTCAAAAATTCCTCTCGGTTGCATGCCATAAACAATTTGAAATGGACTCTGTCCTGTGCTCCTATTAAGCGAGTCGTTATAAGCAAATTCCTCCTATGGTAATATGTTGTCCCACTAGCTGTGGTGTTCTATCACCAAACTCCTCAGCAAGTCTCCCAAACTCCTGTTCACGACTTCTGTCTGTCCATCTGTCTGAGGATGATAAGATGAACTAAACGACAAGTTTGTTCCCAGCTTCTTCCATAAGGTTCTATAGAAGTGTCCTATGAACTTAGTGTCTCGATCCGAAACTATGCTCCTTGGTAATCCATGAAGTCAAATGACTTGTTTGAAAAATAGGTTCGCAATGTGAGTTGTGTCACTGGTTTTCTGACATGGAATGAAATGTGCCATTTTGGAAAATCTATCCACTACCAAAAAGATTGAGTCAAACACTCTTTGTGTTCTTGGCAACCCCAATATGAAGTCCATGCTGACTGCATCCCACGACCTCTCAGGTATGGGTAATGGTTGATAAAAACCTGCATTCTGCCTCTTTCCTTTTGAATGTTGACAAATTCTACATCTGTCCACGAATCTTTTGACGTTTTCTCACATTCCTGGCCAAAAATATGACTCATTCAACTTTGTGAATGTCTTGTCATGACCGAAATGTCCGGTCAATCCTCCACTATGTTTCTCCTTCAGCAAATTCTCCCTCATGGAGCATTTTGGAATACAAAGCTGATTACCTTTAAACAATAATCCTTCCTGGATCATGTATTCTGCCCATTGGCTTCTATCTCTAAGAATTCGATTCTCAGCTGCTTCATACGCGTCTTTAAAATCTAGATCATCTCTGTACATGTCCCTGAGATCATCAAAACCCAATGTTTTGATTATGAACTCCTGCAATAGCAAACATTTCCTGCTCAAAGCATCAACAACTTTGTTAGCAGTTCCAAAAATATGTTTAATCACAAAAGTGAAATTTTGCATATATTCAACCCATTTAACATGTCTTTGATTCAACTTCTCCTATTGAGTCACAAATTGCAATGCATGATTATCACTGTATAAGACAAACTCCTTAGGAATTAAGTAATGTCTCCATTTTTTCAATGCCTAAATAATAGCATATAACTCCTTATCATACGTGGAATATTTTATCTTGGCTTCATTCAACTTCTCGCTGAAATATGCTATCGGCCTATCTTCTTGACTCAAGACTGCCCCTATTGCAAATCCACTTGCATCACATTTTACTTGAAATGTCTTTTGGAAATCAGGCAACACCAGAATTGGTTGTTCCGTAATTTTCCTTTTCAACAAATTGAAGCTTTTCTCAGCCTCTTCCATCCAGTGAAAATACTTGTGTCTCTTCTTCACTGTGTCCATCATTGGTGCACTAATTCCACTGAAATTCCTGATGAATTTTCGGTAGAAACTATCTAATCCGTGAAAACTTCTCACCTCAAATATACTTTTTGGTGATGGCCAATTCTTGATTACCTCCACCTTATCTGGATCCATCCTCAACTTATTTGTAGAAATAACAAACCCCAAATAAATGAGCTCTCTCTTCATGAATGAGGATTTCTTCATGTTTATCAACAACTTCTCTTGCTGTAACCTCTTCATCACTGTAGCCAAATGTTTCAGATGCTTTGCCTTTGTTTGACTGAAAATCAGTATGTCATCAAGATACACAATGACAAATTTTTCAATGAACTCCTTCAGGACTTCATTCATCAACCTCATGAAAGTACTCGACGCGTTTGTTAAACCAAACATCATAACAAGCCATTCATACAACCCTTCATTAGTCTTGAAGGTTGTCTTCCATTCGTCACCTTCTCTCATACAAATCTGGTGATATCCAGTCTTCAAATCAATATTTGAAATTTTTTTTGCCCTACTCAAGCAATTTGTCAGATCATCCATCCTTGGCAATGGAAATCTGTACCTGATGGTTATTTTGTTAATTGCCCTCGAGTCAGTACACATCCTCCAGCCTCCATCTTTCTTCAGATTGAGTACTGTCGGAACAACGCACGAGCTCAAGCTTTCTCTGACTAAACCTTTGTCCAACAAATCCTGGACTTGTCTTTTGACATCTTCATTCTTGTTGTGGGGAAATTATACCCTACGGACTAACAATCTAGTGCTTAAACTTGCATGCATATCATGACCCTTAAGAAATTACTTTTAACCTTCTACCCCAAACCTAAAACCCTTTTTCACATGCAAACATGGAAATAACCAACTAACCTTTTTATCGACGTTTGGTGTAGATCCTCCGTTGCGCTTTATCTCCTTGCTTCTGCTGCTCCTTCCAAAGACGATCCTGCAATCAAGACAAAAACACTACGCATGCATGCTATTGTTCTACTATAGGGTTAGAGATTAAGCATAAATCTATAAAACATATATAATTCGTGCATTGGGACGAGAAAAATATTCTTTATTAATCTCAAGATGAATCAACTTACAATGATAATAGAGATCAGTTACAGTTCCTTGATCCTGATCCTGGGCTCCTCCTCTTCTTTGTCCTCCAACTTCTTTGCTTGAATTCTCCTAAAGCTTGAGGAAAGGCTAAAGGGTTGGGAAAAAACAGATTCGGCAATTGGGCAGAGTTTCTTTGCTATGATTTTTCCTTCTTTGAATAGTACCCCTACCCCTTATTTTATAGGCTAGAAGGAGCTAGGGTTTTGGACGAACTCTCGACCATGCATGGCTGGGAGTTCCAGTTAACTGACCCAAATCTTTTCGTTTCGTCGACAACTTTCCTGTTTTTTTGCTTTGTTAGGTAAACACAGGCTGTAGTGGGCCAACCAACGTTCCAACGCGTGCAGTATAAGGCCTGCCAACATTCCAACGCGCCTAGTAATGGGTTAGGGCGCGGGTTACTTGATTTAAGAGGTTTTTCAAGAGTTTGTTCAACATGGCCTTGGCAAGGAAGGGATATGAGTTGGCCTGATGCCAGATAAGCATGTGTGGTGCAATTTAGGGTTATAACAGATGCCCCCTAATGTGTGAGGTCAGAAGAGCATCTGATGGTCGAAATACATTACCAATTCTTTACCAATCTGCACTGATATGCTGAATGAGTGAGCCCAAGAATCAGGAATCAGGAGGTGCCGTCTGCAAAAAATATCAAATGTCTCATCGAGGCGGGCATACCCATGCTCGAGATAAATCAGAACCATGGCTACCAATCAAATACACTATAGATCCATGTCAAATAACTATAAAGAGTAGCCGCGAATAATACACAACAGAGCTACATCTCGAAATCAGAAAGATATACATATAAAGTATCCATCTCCCAGAAGCTGATTCGGCCTGATGGCTGTACTTCAGAGCTCGAGCA
>ML776639.1:872645-892624 GCA_009831015.1 Picea engelmannii
CATGGACACCATAATGCAACCAGGAACTACCTAGGGCATCCATGTTTTGGCAAGGTCTACCACCAAGTTGCGACACTTCTAGAGAATATATGACAGTTTCGTGTCACAACCAGATGGGATCGATCCTATATCGTAAGAACAAAAGACAACGAGATGCAACAGTGGGGATGAAATCCTACCCTATATGCTCAAGTTGATTTTTGAATTTTTTTTTTATGGACCGTCCATATATATATTTTTTATTTTCTGAAACTCAATGAAAAAATGTCCCCATACCTGATCAAATCCCTCCCATATAACTCCTGACCCACTCAAAATGGTTTTTGGTATAAAAAAACTGATAAAGGGGCCCAAAAAAGTGACAAAAAGAGGCCAAAAAGTCTATAAATAGAAGTTGGCAGCTCATTATCACCATTGCTGATTTGGAAATTGACTCTGGAGCCAAAAGACCCCCTTTGACAAAGATCGTGATTCCGGGAGCTACAGTGGACGAAACGGACTTCTTCTTGGACCAAGTAAGTACAAACTCCCCTATCTTGCATTTCAATACTTCATTTGATGTTTGTTTGTGAGTTTGGGGGTGGGCGTCGACTTCAAAATGGTCGGCCCTAGGAAAACGCGGGCTGTCTAGGGACAACCCACGGGTACCCGCGTGCAGAGCTAAAGCTGCGCGCGGGTACCCGCGACTGTCGCCTCGACAGCCCGCGGGTGCCCCCCACGTGGTGGAAAAGTTGTGTGAATCAAGAATTAACTCCCCCTTTTTCTTTGTGGTTTTGGCAGGATGTATGTTCATTGGAGAGAGAGGGAGAACGAGGCTGCCAATGAGGCAGTGGCTGCAGATCCGAATGTTATGGCTGTGCTGATGCAGTGTGGCTTAGTAAAATTCTTTTTGTGTCCATTTATGCGCGCTCAACCCAGGATACTGAATGCCTTGGTTGATTATTGGCACCCAGATGCAGAGGCCTTCATGATAGAGGGGCAATCCTTGGTGCCCACCACCGAGGATATCTACTTTTCGATGGGCCTCTCGAGGAGAGGGGAACCTGTCAACTTTCATACTTTTCCTGTGGGGCCGAGCAAAGTCTCGGAATTGATCGAGGAGTACTGTGAGGCTGGGACCGATAAGAGATCTTCCTCGGTTCCCATGAGTAGGATTACCAGCCTCGCCCTTGAGACCATTTTATTGCTCATTGGGAGGATTACTGGCTCGACGGTCGTGCATCAGGCTTCGCGCGCACAGATGAACTGTGCAATTCAGTGCATGAATGCACAAATTTTTAACTGGAGTACCACATCACTGGCAAGCATGACAGGTCAGTTGACAGCTTGCAGACAGTAGACGCATAGGAACTTCGATTTTGGGACCATCTTATGTTTGTTTTTCTTCGAGAGAGTTCCATGTTTGAGTCCTTAGCTGACGGTACGAGGACATTTGGCTACTTTCCCTGCAATGTGCAGATGGGCAGCGTTGCTGCCGCGACAGGGTGGTGGAAGGACCATAGAGGCCTTCAATGACGACTTTTTTGCCTGGCTGTCATGACAGATCCTAGCGATTAAGGATTACCCATATGCAGGGATTGACTTTTCCAGAGATCCAGCGATACCATTGCCTCCTGGTGAGGAGCGACGGGAGATGGGTAAGTCTCCACCTATCTAGTTTTTTTTTGTGTGCATATGTAATTTTTATGTCTTTTTGATATATATATCATGTTTTTGTATAACAGAGTTTTTGATGGGTGAACATTGTGTTGCGTGCAGATGTGGGACCCGTGCAACCTGCCGATTATGCATGGAACAGGCACCGCCCACGGCCAGAGGTCTCAGTTGCTGCCGCCAGGGGAGCAGCAGTAGCAGGGAACCTCCCAGCAGGACAAGCCAAGAGGGTTCTTAGGCGGATTGAGCGGAACTTCACTAAGCTCACTCGCACAGTTCCCATGGCAGAGATAGAGGACTTGCCGCCCTCCATGCAGACTCATATTGTGGGGGTACCTCGGACATGGGTCCGATTGTTTAAATGTTTAGGTCAGGCTGTTTTTGAGTATAACAGGGATCACAGGCCCTGAACAGAGTTGTATACTTTTATGTGCCACGAGCACGGACATGTATATATTTTTTGAGGGCATAAGCTCCAGTGACTCGTTATGGTTCCCACTTTTTGAAGCGCTTGCGCCCATCTATGTACTCTGAGGATTTTCGGATGTTTATATATGGTTTTTATTTCTTTTCTGTGCCTTTATGGATTATGTGTGCAAAAATGTATTTACATGTGTATGATCATGATCTTTTTATGTGTGAGCAAGATGCCAATCTAAAATGTGATTAGCTAGAGTATCTGTGATTTGATTTAGACTCCTAGGAACATGAAAATATGTAATATAATCAAAGTTGCGTTCCAAGAGACGTACCCTAAGGAATCGTTGGTGTAAAGTTGGGTCATGCACCCGGTATATTCTGTTTAGCTGCGACACAACCAGTCGAGCATCTAGATAGACCCGAAGATGAGAGATACCCAATGACAAAGCGTCACGAAGCAACTCAATAACTGCGCTATACTTAGCAACATTGTTTGTGGTGTCACCTAAGCATATCCCTCTGGAAGATAACAACTGACCCTGTGGTGTAAAGATTACCCAAGTCACAGAGGCAAGCCTCCGCGTGTGTCGACTAGCACCGTCCGCATACCCAATGAACACCTTGGACTCACTTGACATCTGCCATAGTGACTAAAGATAACATTAATGACACGTCCATGACACATTTTCCAAAAGAAATGTAAAAAGTAATAGTGTGAAAGACTATACACATGTTACAAAAAGTTACCCACAGTGACCATTCTATGAGTAATACTTCTTGAGGTAGAGCCCATTCCTAGGCTCCATCAAAGCATTCCCTTCAAAATTGACCAAATAATAAGAACCCTTCTTTAAAACCTCCTTAACAATGAAGGGTCTGAACCACATGGGTTTAAACTTTCTTGCCCCCAGGGGGTCCTTATCTTGGTCGTAAACCAGGACAAGGTCGCCCTCAGAAAAAACCCGAGGACAAACGAACCTATCATATTGACACTTGACCTTATGCTTATGAGCCTCATTGGCCAGGGCTGCATCGTGACGCTGTTCATCAAGCTGCTCAAGGTGTACTAACCGTTCTTCAAGTAGAGAAGTGTCTGGCAATAACTGTATTGCCAATTTCAGAGATGGAATTTGACATTCGATGGGCAAGACTGCCTCCAGCCCATAAACAAGTTGGAAAGGTGAGAAACCGGTTGCAGTCTTAACTGATGTTCGGTAAGCCCATAATGTTGAGTATAACATCAAATTCCAGTTGGATTTGGTTGAGTTGATGGTTCGCTGTAGCATTGTCTTAAGAGTTTTGTTAACAAATTCCACTTGCCCATTGGCTTGGGGATAGTAAGGTGAGGAATGTTATTTCCGTAACCCAAGATTTGATGTTAAATCGGACATCATTTGATTCTGAAAGTGACTGCCATGGTCAATGACAATCTCTCTCGGGACGTCGAACCGTGCTATAATTTGGTTAAATAAGAAGAGAGATGCAGTCTCTCCATCATCTTTGAACGTCAGCATAGCTTCGACCCACTTAGTGAAGTAGTCGACAGCCACAATGATATAGCGGTTCCCCCTGGCTGATGGGGGGTTTCAAGTAGTGTAATCAGTCCCCCACTTAGTGAAGGGACCGACGGTGATAACAGGAAACATGGGAGCCAGATGTGCCCTCATCTTCCGTGAGAAGATTTGGCACGGATGGCACTTCTTGACCGACTCAATACAATCTTTAATAAGTGTGGGCCAGAAGTAACCTGCTCGTAAAATATTTTGGGCTGTTACCAACCCAGATAAATGACCACCACAAGCTCCTGTATGACAATCATTGAGCACTATGACGGCCTCCTCATGAGTGAGACATCGACGCAAGATACAGTCTACACCTCTCCGATACAACGTATCTTTGAGTATGAGATAGTTCTTGGCCTGATGGCGTATCCACCGATGCTCATCATGAGAAGCAGAGGTGGGGCACTTCAAGGTTTGGAGATAGATCAATATATCTCCGTACCAGGGGTCGGATGATTCAATCAAAAACATATCCCCCCGGATAGGAGATTCCTCAGGCACAATGTCACCTGACTCAACCGGAAGTTCTGAAATAATTTCTGCGAAGACCAATGACTTCTTGGACTTTGCTGAAACGAAGTCTAAGTCAAATTATTGGAGGATGACCATCCATCTACTGATTTTTCCGCTGATAACTAGTCATGTCAACATGTACTGAAATGGATTCACGACAGCTACGATGGTGGTCTTGCGAAACAAAACATAGTGACGGAACCATTGAACAGCATGAACTACTGCCAACACAAGTTTCTCGAGATGAGTATAATTAAGTTCTGTTCCTATGAGGCCTCGGCTCAGGTAATAGATCATGTATTCAGAAAATGAATCATCTTCCTGAACTAAAACCATGCCTATAGTGGACTCTGTGACAGCCAGATATAATAGGAAATCCTTGTTATAATTCGGTGGCCGTAGCAGAGGTGCGGTTGTAAGGGCATGTTTCAATGCGTCGAAAGAGCGATGCGCTGCTTCGTCCCAGAAAAAGGGAACATCTTTCTTCAGTAAACGCATGAAGCCCTTGGTGATTTCAGCATAGTTGGCGATGAAGCGTCGTAAGAAGTTCACCTTGCCTTGAAGACTCTGAAGTTGTAAGAGTGTGTGTTGGGGGGGAAACTGGACTATTGCCTCCACCTTAAGAGGATCCACCATGATCCCTGTTGTTGAGACGATGAAACCTAACAAACGTCCTGACGTGATGCAAAAGCTGCACTTGTTGGGATTCAAGTGAATCCTGAAGTAGCGACAGTGTTCGAAGATTAGTCGGAGGTGCATAGGATGATCCTTTCTCTTGCGAGAGCGTGATGCTAAATCATCTAGGTAGGCCTCGACTATATGTTTGAGATCGTGAAACACAAAAGACATGGCCCACTGGAAGGTGGCTCCAGCATTCTTGAGACCAAAAGGCATCTTACGATAAGCGAACGTACCCCACGGATAAATGAATGCCGTTTTATGTTGGTCCTCAGGTTTGATTTGGATTTGATTATAGCCTGAGAATCCATCCATGAACGAAAAGGCTTCACAATCGGCACATTCATCAATGATATGGTCGATGAATGGGGTTGGATAATTATCTTTTGGACATGACTTGTTCAAATCACAAAAATCAGTACATACACGAATCGTGCCTTGTTTTTTATCCACTGGTACGAGGTTTGACACCCACTGAGTCAAATGAATTGGGTAAATGAACCCTGCCTTAAGAAATTTCTCAACCTCAGCTTTGATGGCTGCTGCTTTCCTAGGATTAACTGGACGAAGTTTCTGTTGAATAGGCTTAGCATTAGAATATGTAGTGATCTCATGTTCAACTATTTTCAGATCGATGCCTGGGATTTCCTCATAAGACCAGGCAAAAACGTCACAGAATTCTTTGAAAAGATCCGTGTAAATCTAAATCTCTTTGGGGGAGCAATCCGCTCTGACGAAGACATTCTCCATGACGCTAGGGTTCTGGGAGATATTGATAGGTATGGTTGCCGCGATAGTCACCATATTGCCCTCAACATAGATTTCCTATGTAGATAAGAGGTTGATGGGACATGACTGATCTCCCGTCATGGTGATAGTGAATTCTCCTGCCTCGATTCGGTGTAACTCTGGGAGGAAATATGATCTGTGATGAATATCTTCCCAAGGTCTTTCTGGACTAGTCATTGCTTCGATTACAACTTCGTCAGAAGGAAAGCCTAAGTCTAACGAATCGGTGGTAGCAAGAGAACCTTGAGCCCAGATAGGCTCCAGAAGTGGATCCAACTCTTGTGTGGGAGTCGGATCGGGAGTAGCTGAAGTTTGTTGGACTAGAGAGTACGCTACTTCAGCGGCCGACAAGGGAATGGACATGCCAGCGTGCCCTGTCTCATCCATCGTGGCTGATGGGGAAGGAAGAATCCACAGATCCTGAAAGTAAGTCGTGCGAAATGACGAAACATGAAAAATATCAGCCTTGTGGTGGGTCGATATAAACTTGACATCGCCATGAGGAGGTGGATAATCAAAAGTACCCATCAAAGATGGGCACAAACCAACTCCTATGTTAACGACACCGACTTACGGATTATCTATCATGGGAACCGTGGATTCCCCCAAGGCTGGGTCAGGTCGAGAGAAGGAAAAATGATCAATGGTAACTATCCCACCTTCATGTGGAAACAATAAGACTCGGAAAACTGTAGTGACCACCACTTGCATTGCATAAGTCCAACTATGACCTAACAATAGATTGTAGTCGATGGGGGCATCAACTACCTCTACTTTGACGCACACGGTCTTCCCCCCCAAATGCACGGGGAAAGAAGGAATGATGCCATGCGGTCGGAAAGAACGACCATTGAACGCAGTGAGGAGAGTAGGTGATGGAGACAACTCAGGTTGACCAATGGCTTTCCAACATGCTAACGACATAACGCAAGTCGAAGCGCCCTCGTCTACCACCGTGCGGAAGATATTTCATGTAAACGTTTTTGTGGGATGAGCCACTACTATCTGAAACGCGACGTGGTAAGGCAAACGAGGTTTCAAGTCAGTCGTATCTAACATGATGGTACCCAGGTTACAAGTCTCAGTAGAGCCTAAGGCAGTCAACAAGGCTTTCCTCTGAGTAGGGCAACTTTGGAGGACCTCCAAAGTGGACATAGCACAAGGGGTTTGGGATAAATCTTCCACCACAGAGTAGTTCTGGGCGGCCCTTGCATTTGGATTGTGAGAAGCACGCTTAAACACACCTTTTGGAATGCGTGTCATTGTTTCACCCAACGTCTTCTCGGTTTGTAGAGGAAGAGATGGGATCTCGGCTTCTTTGCCCTTCTCAGAGGCGCTTGGTTTACTATAGTCGTGCTCTCTAGTTGTTATTAAAGCATCACTTTTAACCATATATACGTTCGCGGAAGATGAATTGTTGGGAGGAGGGCAGGTTTCTTGGCTGCCCCCTTCGGCACTTGTAGAGGCTTGAGTTAAATTTTGCCCATGCTGAAAGGGATTAGTCAACACGGCTTGCTATTGCTGTGTGACAAACTTCTGACCCTCTGCAAGTCAAGGGCATAGATGGGTCGGGTGGTCTTCCGCACATAGGTTGCACGGATACCTCGCCTTCCTCTTTTCCATGGTGCCCTCGCCAGCATTATCAGTTGGTTTTTTATCCCCCTTACTCTTCTTGCGTTGTTTTTTCTTCCCTTCAGGCAGCTGGTTGGCCTTTGGGTTAGTCGTCTGCACGGAGTGTACTTCCGATGTTTGGGTAGGAGGAGCAGCCAAAGAAGTAGTCTGTCTGGCCGCTGAGTGTTGTATAGATAACTGCTGCAATTGTTTTGTCAATTGTTCAGTGGGCTTAGTTTGTGCCGAACCAACGATACCATCGGCATGTGGTCCGACTCTCTGTCTGGTTTTATCCAGTATTGACCGTGGTGCATCCGACGGGATGTTGTACAGTAAACCAGACTGATAATAGATAATCTCAAACTGTTGAGCCCTCATGATGGCATTTTCCTTGGAGAAAACCCCTGAAGTCGCAACGTCTTTGGATAACTGCGGAACTAAAGACTTAAGGAACCACTCAAGCAGGAATGCTGGTGGGGCGAGTACCTTGATAAGAATCTTTCGGCATTGCCACTCTCGAATATGATCTGAGATATGGTTCGCTGTCGTCTGCTCGAAATTAGCTAGCAACTCTGTGTCAGCGTCATATCTCACAGGTAACTGGAAATGGTTAAGGAAGGCCATCGCCAGTTCGCCAAAAGAAGAATATCGTGAGCGGTCAAGCTTGATGTACCATTTCGCGGCACTCCCAATAAGAGTGCGTTGAAACAATCGCAACTGGATGGAGTCATCTTTCAGTGAGTTAGATGAGCACCAGAGATGGAAAGTAGTCACGTGATCACCTGGATCTTCGTTAGGCTTGGCCTTGAACTTTGGAATGTCCGAAGGCAACTTCGTTGGCATAGGAGGCCAACGCGGATCGTGACAGATAGGATCATTTAACAACCGTGTCAAATCTAGCAAGTGTAACGTCGCCAAGAATGGTAGTTTAGGTTGCTGCTGATAGCCTGGATAAAAGGGTCCTATAGTTTGGTTGGCACGAGGTTGCCAAGAAAAGTTTGGCTGCTGGCCCGGGTTCTGGTAGAAACCATGGCCCTGACCAACATAAGGGTTTTGCATTTGAGGAGACATCATTGGCTGATTCCCCATGAAGGAAATAGGATGTTGGGCATTCATCGTGTTTGATGGACTTTGGGAAGGATTACCCCATGCCAGTCCTGAGGGGAGAGGCATAGAAGTCTGCCCGGGGTTCCATTGACCGTGGAAAGAATTACCCCAGAACGACATTCCAGATGAAGGAACAGATCCTTGTCCTGAGTTCCAAGGTCCTGGTATATGTGCCCCCAGCGCAGGAATAGTACCCTGTGCCGGAGTAGACTGTCCAAAAATGGGTGTGCCCTAGCTTGTTAGTCCGTAGGGTATAATTTCCCCAGTGGAATCGCCAATTCTGTTGTGGGGAAATTATACCCTACGGACTAACAAGCTAGGGCTTAAACTTGCATGCAGATCATGACCCTTAAGAAATTACTTTTAACCTTCTACCCCAAACCTAAAACCCCTTTTCACATGCAAACATGGAAAGAACCAACTAACCTTTTTATAGACGTTTGGTGTAGATCCTCCATTGCGCTTTATCTCCTTGCTTCTGCTGCTCCTTGCAAAGACGATCCTGCAATCAAGACAAAAACACTACGCATGCATGCTATTTTTCTACTAGAGGGTTAGAGATTAAGCATAAATCTATAAAACATATATAATTCGTGCATTGGGATGGGAAAAGTATTCTTTATTAATCTCAATATGAATCAACTTACAATGATAATAGAGATCGACTACTGTTCCTTGATCCTGATCCTGGGCTCCTCCTCTTCTTTGTCCTCCAACTGATTTGCTTGAATTCTCCTAAAGCTTGAGGAAAGGCTAAAGGGTTGGGACAAAACGGATTCGGCAATTGGGCAGAGTTTCTTTGCTATGATTTTTCCTTCTTTGAATAGTACCCCTACCCCTTCTTTTATAGGCTAGAAGGAGCTAGGGTTTTGGAATAACTCTCGACCATGCATGGCTGGGAGTTCCAGTTAACTAACCCAAAGATTTTCGTTCCGTCGACAACTTTCTTATTTTTGTTCTTTGTTAGGTAAACACGGGCTGTAGTGGGCCAGCCAGCGTTCCAACGCGTGCTGTATAAGGCCTGCCAGCGTTCCAACGCGCCCAATAATGGGTTAGGGTGTGGGTTACTTGATTTAAGAGGTTTTTCAAGAGTTTGTTCAGCATGGCCTTGGCAAGGAAGGGATATGAGTTGGCCTGATGCCAGGTAAGCATGTGTGGTGCAATTTAGGGTTATAACAATTCTCCTACGGCATCAATTTGTACGCTGCTTTGTTTGGAAAACTAGCTCCAGGTAGGAGATCAATTTGATGACTTATACTTCTAATCGGTGGCAACGAATGAGGTAGTTCATCCACTACTATGTCAGTGAACTCTTTCAGTAGTTGTTGAACCTCTTCTGATAAATCATCTATCCTTGTGCTGGTTAAAACAATCTTTGGCTTCCTAACCATAATGAATTTCGGTTCCTCCTTCTTCTTAACCTCTGTAAGAATTTCCTTCCCACTCATGAGAAGTACAGTGTTTCTCACCTCAGGTTTCATTTCTTTATCTTTGATCGGCAACATCATGTGAGTTCTCCCATTTTTCTCTAGGGTGTATGTGTTCATTCTCCCGTCATGAATCACATTTCTGTCATATTTCCATGGTCTACCCAACAATAGATGACAAACATCCATAGGAATAACATCACAGAGTATTTCATCTTTATACCCTCCTATTTTAAACTCAACTAAGAATTGCTTAGTGACATTTACGTGATGTCCTTTTTGCAACCATGAAACTCTGTATGGGCTTGGATGATCAATTGTCTCCAGCTCCAGTTTTTCTACCATCTCTGTTGAAACGAGATTGTCTGTGCTACCACTGTCCACAATGACCTTGCATACCCTGTCCTTGGTCTTGCAAGTAGTCTGAAAAAGTTTGTTTCTTTGGACCAAACTCTTCACTTCCTTCTCTGGTGTCAAAATAGATTTTCGCATCATCAGTGATCTTCCGCCTTTAGCACCCTTTGCCTCAACATTTCATCTTTGTGCTTCAACAATGTGAGTCTTTCATAACTCTTTCTTCTTGTCTGGACATTCATAAGACTTGTGTCCAACCTTTCCGCACGTGAAGCATGTTATCACTCCACCTCTTCCTCTTCCTCTACCTCTAGTACAAGGAAAAATGTTGTTATCGACATACTCTCCTCTCTGATCAGCATACTGCGTTCTCTGTCCAGCATATTGCCATTTCTGTGAGCTTCCACCTCTCTCAATTTGAGGTTTCTTCCAGTCTTCCTTGGGTTTCTGATTTCTATCTTGGACGACTGATTTGCCCCTGGATTGACTTTTGCGTTGGCCTCTTTGACCTTGTTTTCGGCTCAACTTCTCTTCCGCCTTTAGAGCCATTTGATAAGCATCTTCCACTGTTCGGATGGTCATCATGCTCATCTCATCTTGAATTTTGTATCTCAGGCCATTCATATACCTGACAACCTTTTCATCATTACTTTCATGATGACCTGCTCTGATGTTCAGCCTGTAGAACTCTTCAGTGTACTCCTTTACTGTCATCAGCTTCTATCTCAAATTCTGCATTCTTTGAAATAGAGAAATTTGATAATCCCTGGGAATGAATTTTGCCTTCATATTTGCGATCATCCTATCCCAACTCTTTATTTTCTGCTTACCTTGGTAGTGTCTATCATCTTGTAGTTCATCCCACCACAATGTTGCATGTCCTTTAAGTCTCGTGACAACATGTTTGACCTTCTTGTCTTCTTCGACATCTTCATAGTGAAAATATGTGTCCAGAGCTCTAATCCAATCTAGAAGCTCTTCAGCATCCAAGTTTCCCTCATAAACTAGAATTTCCATTTTGGCTCTTGCACTCATTCTTGCAACAACTCTAATCAAGCGTTCATTTGCTGCATCTTCTGCTAAAATTTCTTCTTCTTTATGTCCAACGTCATTTTTTCTTTCGGACTCATTGACATCTCCAATATCAACTGTGCGCCTTTGTTTTATTTCCACATCCATGAGTCTGGCGTGAATGTCATGCATATCTCTTTCCACTTCTGTATTCTGCACTTGCCTACCCCTTCCTTCTGGCATTTCCCTATCCTCTGGCAGATCGGGTGTTTGGCTATCTCTTCTCCTCGGTGGCATGGCTGAAATTCCTTCTCGCTTTTCCTACCTGAAATATACAAACAAGAATCAGGCTCTGATACCAAACCTGACGCAACCCTACCAACCCATAGGTTGGAAGTCCACACACACATGATCATTCTTTTTCCACTGGCCCGAAGAGCTCTCTCGAATTGGCTCTTCTATTTCCCTTTCGGAAAATCTACACCCACAGAAAACCTCATGGAATCTCCCTTCGCACTTCGGGAGATCTGACTTTGTGATTTCGCAAGTCTTGTGGTCAAGCGGCTGTGCCTTCAGACCTATGAACACTGATATGCCGAGTTCCAAAAAGAACGCTGGAACTTTAATGTTCCACCTCCCCAAACAACAATCAATAGTTTTGGATCTTCCCTTTGACTCGACGGTCAGCGCGATTTTGTGACCCAGGAACTTGAGATATCCAAAGCTCAAGTTCTATGTCCCCTCTACCTTCTGGGTCCTACAACTCTTGCTTCCAAATCTCGTGATACCCAAAATGCCGATACGGGCACACTCCTTCTCTTGTTAGCACCCTCCGTTCGTGACCACCGGCTAGGCCTAACTCTAGCACTTTTCACTTCTCGCCGTTTCGTGAGGTTCGATGTCAAACTCCCGACTCTTGTCTCACGAACCCCTGAGACACAAGAGGTCAACGGAGTGTTGACTTATTTAAAAAGATGATGCATGAATCCTGATACATGTCACCGATAGCTGGCCCCACTCACACGTCTCTTCGCCCCTTCGGGACTTCGCCTTTCTCAATCTAGAGTACCCAACCTTTGGGCTCCCACCTCATGAACCTTCGAATTCGCAAGATATCTAGATCTTTGCCACCTGTCCTACCTGGATGGATGGCTTTGATCCACTCACCACTTCTCTACTCGCCTTTCGCGACTTCTTGAGCCTTGATGCAAAACCTTTGACCCTTCAACTCATGAAACTCTGAAATAAGATTTCGTGAGCGATCCAATGGCCCTGATTTCTTCTGAGCTTATGCTTGAGGAAAGCTCACTGTAAGATTCCTTATTCTCTGCAAGATCTGATGGCTCTTGTGACTTCACAAATTCTTCACGGAGAATTCTGACCGTTTGTTTCTTCCTGGACAATTCCTGCAGATTTAACTAAGTATTTCTCCTCGGAACTTACCCGCCTGCAATGAAAACTTGCTACGCCTCCTTTCAACGCCTCAAGGCACCAACCTTCTGTGATTTTCTTCAAAAACTACGAATACCCTATCCTTCCTGAGCTTTCTCCAACTCCGAGTCTTAAAGAAGACTCCTGCATGCACTCCTTGCAGCGAATCCTTCAATTACTTCAAAGAATTTAAGTCCTTCGACTCTGCGCACTCCCTGCAGCAGTAGTCCTTCAACAATTTCTCAGGTTATCAAACCCTGGAACTTTACTCGGCCTGCACACTCCTTTCACAACTCCTGTGCTCAACTTACACTTCTGCAAGAATGAGAACAACGTTAACCCTCCTGAGCTTTCAGAGATAAAACTCTGAACTCTTGTCAATGCACTCCTTGCAGACAACTTCACTACACTCCTTGCAGGAACTCTTGCTCAGATAGAGAAACAATTGAAACTCATTCCTTACTCTCTCTCAGACTTCAAACACAAATCATGAAATCATGTACACAACATATAAAGCAAATGTATAACAGAAAGTAAACATCCATGAGCATAACATTCAACATGCATACACAGAGAACAAATACGACACCATGAATTTGAATCAAAGCTCTTTCTATTAATTCAAATATCTGTACATGGGTGTTTTCAGACACAACTTTCTGCTCTCTTCTCTATGCTCTATGCTCATAATCCTCTTACAACTATACAATGAGGGTTTCTATATCCCATTTCCCTCTTGCACTCTAAAACTATCTAATCTAGAATTAAATTCTATCTACCTACATTAACTTATGCATAAATTCCTCTATCTACTTCAGATGAGAGCGAGACGCTCAAGGTATGATTACAATGCTCCTCCATAAATGTGAGTACACCTCTATTAACTATCTCATTAATTATATGGCGCTTTCAAACTTCAAAACATTTTAACAAGAAATGTGCTGGCGCTTGTCCAACTGTCCTCTACATCCACACTCACTTGCTACCTGCTGGCGCGATGCTCCTGCATCAAATTTTCACATGCCATATCATGGTAATCATAATTAATGATTAATTACAATCTGGGGGAAACATGAGTGTTACAATCCCCTACCCCTTAAAAATGAACACCATCCTCGATGTTCTTTCTTAGTAACACCTTTCATGCCTTTTCCATTGAGCTACTTCAGAAATCTTGATCCTCTTTCTTGGTCAGGTCCTTTCTAGACTCTTGGAATTTGTCACATGCCTTCAATAATCTTGGACAACAAGAATATTAATCACAATTTCATGCAGAAATATTTTATTATTGTGCAAAATTCAAGAGGAAAATTTCATAATCTATCACAATAATTATCTGTGCAATTCATGGATTTTCAGCCACATGGATGTCTTGTTATCTTGGCTCATTTTTTTTTTCTGGACATACCCATTGTTTGCATGATCCCAATCAATAGTTTATAAGAATTATCAAATTCTTCTCTTCCTTGCAGTCACTCACCCTCCAAGCACAGGATCATGCATCCCCTTCTCTGTTATACAGTCCCTCGGGTGATCCATCTTGCCTTGGCAAGTATTTCTTGCACAAGAAGAGTTATAGAGACTTCATTGAGCCTTACAGTCAAGGTGTACCTCAGACTTTCTCTGTCAAGGTGTCCCGTCGGCTTGTATTTCCACAACAAAACATATTCTAGGGAAATCATGGCTTACCACATGGTTATCCTGTCTCAACAGTATCCATTTTTTCATGCTTTCCAGCTTGAAATCCTTCACTTGTCCTCCCGAGACAGATATTTTTTGTCTCACATGTATAAATAAATTATAAGATATTATCATCAATTTCAAATTCGGGATTTTCTTGCAAATCCGTCACCCATAGATTTCCAAATCCCACATTTATTTTTAGATCTGTTCCGCATAGGAAAAAGATTCACATGTATGGTACTTTCATCCCCATAGCAGTTTATTTCAACAAGAAATTGGTATTCCTTATGGTCTTACAATGCTACCATATCTAAGACCATTTTCTTCCTACAATTTCAACATTCCTCAGCCAAACAAATTGTTAGTTTTCAAGCACTTTATATTTTCAAAACTATGCATATTAATAGTCCAAGTCATTTTCATCTATTCAAGGGTACAAAGAAAAAATAATTATCATTATTTATGTATGCATCCTTTCAACATACTAAATTTTCCAAATGAAATTCAAATATCAAATGACTTTAATCAATGTGCCAATATTCATGGCCACATTCATACCCAATGCACCCTTGCATTGATTTCAAGTTTGCCACACTTTATGACAAGCACTTTGCCATGGTGTGTTGGAGCTTAACCAACCTCTTCACCATATGGCTTATTCATTCTCTTTAATTATTGAAACATGATTATGCTTGTTGCTATGGGATGATCATAATCCCAAATCAACACATATGAAACTAAAAGTTTCTCTTTAATGCACCCAAGCATTTTTCCTTCATTAGTAACGAGGGTGCGAACACTCATGGCCACCAGAATTTGATTTTTCTTTAACAATTAAAAAATTCAAGTGGAGTATTGGAAGGTCCTCCTTCCTCAATGGAAAATCCTTTGTCTTCCCTCTTATGAAAACATGCATTTCCTCAATGCATTCCATGCAATGTGCTAACTATGAGCACCTTTATTCTCGATCTCCCTAGATTGGTCATTGTAGCCATTGTACTCCTTACTCATGCACTTTCATGCAAGGATTATAATGCATCCTTGAATGAGTAGAATCCCTCTCTCTATTATTCAAATTCTTCTTTCCTGAATCTTATCATGTTTGGGTAGCAATGGCATATAATAGCCACTCAAAATTATTCGCATATTAGTAAGAAATTAAAATACTTCAGAGGGGATTCTTACAAAATCCCTCAATACCTTATGCCACAAAGGAAGGAACATTTTTATACCTATTCTGGCTGCTAGCACCCTTTTTCTGATTTTTACCTCATCGATAGTGCTCCATGGGGCTCCCAAAGTCCCTTCAAAAATATTTCAATATCAACTTTCTTGCATTTATCCTTTATCAGAGGTTATTTACCATTGGCAGTGGTCCTTTCCCAACAACTCCAATTATTTCTTATAAATGACACACACACACACACACACACACACACACACACATGTAAAACAAAAATGCAAATATCATAACATTTAAATCAATAAAACATTTTCAGATATTCCCCAACATATCTCTATGCACTCTACCACATTACTCCTTAATGTGTGATCTAGTGCAATCACAATCCATTTTTCAATTGTATTCTATAATCATACAACCATGAGCATACTTATGCCAAAGCACTTACCTACATTAGTAAATCAATGTCTCGTACCAGAGAAATAAAATAAACAACAAGGAAGGGGTCAATGAACTCTTCCCTAGTCCAACTTCTTCTACACAACCCTAGACTTTCAGTCCAACTGAGTTATTTTCCAAGGCCTCACTGCGTTTACTTATCATGGCTTAACCAAGCCTATTCATTCAAACTTATTTATTTATTTATTTTCCTTTTTTGAGCTGTACTTGTTTCCACAGTTGCTCTTCTAAGGCTTACAACTCTGTTAAAAAATTCAAAGTTTCTTTTAGGGTGAGAAAATTATTCCCCCTTTTCTCCTTTTCTTATGCAATCTACTCCCTGCTAGGATCTTCCTACTCTTTTCCTTGAGAAGTTGTTGTCCCTTGACCAAGTTTTGGGAGTTTCTTGGTCATGTTGACCTATTTGGGACTTCGACAGGCTATCAAAGGAGGAGCGCAAGAGAAAGCAAAGATCACGGGATATCGACCCACTTTTGGATCCTTTTTGGGTTTTGGGGGACAATTTAACGGGAATGGGATGTCGACCCATGGGTTTACCCATGATTAGGCCTATTTTGTAAAGTATTTATAGAGGGCTAGGCAATAGAAGTAGTAGACCAGTGTGATAAGTGATAAATGAATGGCTAAGTGATAGTATGGATTGTAAGGGCTTTATGCATTCTGTGTAAGACCTGCAGAGCTGAGTGCAAGTCCTTGTGCGAGACTGCAAAGGGATTTGTGCTGTAATGCAAGGAAGAAGGATCTAGTGAGTTGCACAGATATTCTATCCTATGCGGAGTAAGGGTTTTAAAGGCTTTGTGCTTGTAACCAATTGACTAAAGACAATAAATAATAAGAGTTGGTGGACATAGCCCCAGGGTGGGGGTGAACCACATAAACACCATGTTATGTGATTTTTTCTTTATCTTGATGTATTCACATGTTATTTGCTATGTGTTTTTGGATAGATCTACTTATGCTTGGTGCTAATGATATGTGAGAATATTAGATATAATCAAGATAGTCATGCTCAGTGCTTGATATGCTCATTTTGATCCATTTATATGCTAAGTGATTAAATACTATAGATTAGTGTGAATGTTGCGAAGCTCTGTTTTATTAGCGAAGTGAATAGTGATTGCATATTGAGGGACTGATGGTGCTAAGAGATGTATTAAGTGTTATAATCACATATCTGTGTCCCAGTTAAGGTTGCAGACACCTGAGTTTTGCAACCACCCCTGCCTCTACCTCGGGTGAGACTTCATCTCCTTTGCAGGTGTTTCCGAAAGGGCCAGTAGTTAGGGCTTTGTTGGTGTGTTGTTGTAGTGTTGAACCTTGGGTCTGCCCCTATGCCAACAAATGGTTCCATTGACGGGACCTGAAACTGTGATTGCTGGGCACTGAGGAAGAAGAAGCTTGGTGCAAAAACTTGACTTGAAAGCTCTGTGCGTAGATCTGTGCCATAGTGTGTAGTATTCTACTTGATTTATAAAGATCTGTGCTAAATAAAGAAGCCTGATTTGAAGAAAGGAGATCAGATCTGAAGAAAAGAGGTAAGATCCGAAAGCTTTGTGCCCTAAGAAAGGTAAAAGTGAGGATGTCTGATTAAAAGAGGTAAGATCTGTAAGCTCTGTGCTCTAATAAAGGTAAAGATAGTAAAAATTTTTAGATCTGAAAGATTTATGCTCTGTAGAAGTAAGATAAGTGGAAATTTTTGTTTCTAGAGTATGGATCTTGGTATGTTTAATAGAGTCAAAACTAGGGCATTAATAGATGAAAGAAGGTTTGATATGAGTAGATCTGATAAGAATAGTGAAATATATGTTATACCTATGCATAGAAAGAATGTTTGGACTAACGAATGGATGCAGGATCCCATAAATAATTTATTGCAGGTTAGCTCCTATGATCCTAGTGCATAGTGCAGAAGAGGCTGGTGATCATTTAAAAGAAAGAGAGGATTAACCCTCTATTACAGTTGTAGAAAACCAGGACATCTTGCTAAAGAATGCCTTGGAAGAAGACCTAGTTGTCTTTGTTGCAAAGCTGTGGACCATGAAGTGTTGGATTTCCCTAGAATGATTGCTAGGCTTGAAGGAATAAATCTGAATCAAGAAAACCCTAAGGCAGATCTAGAAACAAAGGCTATAGTAGAACCCCAGAAAAAATCAGAGAAGGTATTTCTATAGATGAAATACACCTTGGATGATCACCAACATGTTAGATTATCGAATACCTTTAAATACAAGGAATGCCTTGAAGCAAGAATAGGAGACTTCGACATTGACTGTGTTCTAGATGAAGAAACATAGGTGAATGTCATGACAGAGAGAACTTGGGAATTTATAGGGAGGCATGCTATGATTCCTTCATTAGGAGGACTAGGGTTATTCATAGGAAAACTGGTAAACCTGTGTTGAAGGATCGCTCATATACCTATGACTGTCAATGGAACTTCGACAGAGGAAGATTTTGAGATTATTCAATTTATTGAGGACCGCGCCCCATTTACCATGTTAATAGGAAAACCTTGAATTGACAGAGATCAAGACAGACAAAATAAAGAAGAAGAAGTCTTGAAGCAGAAGAAACATGAATTAAAAGATTTCATGACCAGAAGGATCGCACACTTGATCGAAGAACATGAGAACAAGTTGAAGCTATTTAACAGTAGAAACCCAGATGTCGAAGTTCCAAAAACATTAAAAGACTCACATGAGACTGAAGTACCTATCTCGGATAAAGAAGAGGTGTTACCCCTGAGTCCTAGGAGAGAATATCAACAGTGGACAGTGACTATGTTAAAAGAAGATAAGAATCAGAACGTAAAAAGACATACCGAGATGAAGCTTACTGGAAAGAAGGCTAGAAAGCTAAGCAAAAAGAGGGCTAAGATTGAAAAGTTATAGAAGATTCCAAAGGGAAATTTGTAGACAAAAAATTTGCAGAATTGGAGCTTCGACGGGATATCAGAACAACAACACATGGCACTTCGCAAGGGCTAAGCATGCAAGGCCCTGACCCACAGGATTTCCGTCCCGGAAAAACCATGGATCATGCTCTTACACAAAATATTAAGGACAATTACGACGATGTCAAGAAGGGAATGCGAGGCTACAAGGTAGCTTCTATCCAGAGCACTGTAGTGCACCTAGCCTATCAATTGATCACAGGAAAGTTGGTGCGAAAGAATCAACCCACCCAAGTCACAGGGTTTGTAGTCGACCTTGCGGGGAAGTACACCGAAGGACTTCAGATGAATTGGGCGCAATACCTGGTAAAATAGTTGGAACTTGACAACAGGGAAGCACATGATCAAGGATATGAGTTCCACTTCAGCTGGCTTCTCATACTAGTTTCTTTCATTGTATGGGAGATTCTGAAAGGTGCGACCTTCCCGGACATTGAGCCATTTGAACCTCTAGCCGTGAAGTTCAGTACACTATGGTACTCGAACGACATGAATAAAAAATGGCAATCAAATGTTGTGTTCCATACTTATTACAACTAGCTAAACACAACTGTCCAGTCTAAGCCTTGTATAACCCCGAACACTCTCCACAAGTTCAAGTCCTTGATGAAATTCAGTGCGGACTGCCATTTCATCTATATCACAGCACGAGTGGATGAGCACAAACAAAAGCTACAATCATACTACAAGTTGATGGAGGAGGATTTGGAGGAAATCACCAAGGAATGGTCGACGAACATCCTCATCCCAGCAGACCCCATGGAGATATATTATATTGACAATCCTGAAGCAGAGCATGATACCCTTGGACCCAACAAGACAAAGAAGAATGAAGATGCCCAAGATGTCAACATTACCTCTGTGAAGACTACTTCCATCTCAGCAGAGAAAGGAGGAGATGGTAGAGAGATAGATGGCATAGAATCTAAACAAAATAAAGGAAAGGTTACACCGCCTAGAGACAAGGAGGACCCCTCGAAGAAAAGGAAGGTTTCCCCTCTAAAACCTTCTTCAAGGAAGAAATCAAAAGAAACCAGGATAAAATTTGAGACTACCCTCACATCAAATGACTTTGATTTTATTGTAGAAGCACTGAATGATGCTTCGTTGGAGATAGAAGAGAAGCAAGAAGCTAAGTAGGAAGA
>ML776639.1:895934-932348 GCA_009831015.1 Picea engelmannii
CCCATGTTTAGGCCTATTTTGTAAATTATAAATAGAGGGCTAGGCAATAGAAGTAGTAGACCGGTGTGCTAAGTGCTAAATGAATGGCTAAGTTCTATTATGGATTGTAAGGGCTTTGTGCATTCTATGTAAGACCTGCAGAGGTGAGTGCAAGTCCTTGTGCGAGACTCTAGAGGTCTTTGTGCTATAACACAAGGAAGAAGGATCTAGCAAGATGCACAGATCTTCTATCCTATGCGGAGTAAGGGTTTTGAAGGATTTTTTCTTGTAACCAATTGACTGAAGATAATAAAGAAGAAGAGTTGGTGGACGTAGCCCTAGGGTGGGGGAGAACCACGTAAACACTGTGTTATGTGCTTTATTCTTTATCTTGATGTATTCACATGTTATTTACTAAGTGTTTTTGGATAGATATGCTTATTCTTAGTGCTAATGATATGTGAGAATATTATATCTAATCAATATAGTCATGCTCAGTGCTTGATATACTCATTCTGATCCATTTATATGCTAAGTGCTTAAATATTGTAGATTAGTGTGAATGCTGCGAAGCTCTATTTTATCAGTGAAGTGAATTATGATTGCATATTGAGGGACCAATAGTGTTAATAGCTGTATTAAGTGCTATAATCACATATCTGTGTCCCAACTAAGGTTGCAGACACCTGAGTCTTGCAACCACCCCTGCCTCTACCTCAGGTGAGACTTCATCTGCTTCTCAGGTGTTGCCGAAAGGGCCAGTAGTTAGGCTTTATTGGTGAGATGTTGTAGCGTTGAACCCTAGGTATGCCACTGTGCCAACAACAGTCGTGGTTAGGCTCACCCTAACCTATTGGACACATCAACATGCTCCAATAAAGAACTTTTTTTTTCATAATGAATCATGAACATGTGCATTCTGCAGATTACCATTCAGTTATCAGAATGGTCAACATTCATTTGTTAGTCTTCCACTCATACATGTTGTTTTATAATGTAATCCAAGATTCTTATATATATATATAAGAAGTCAATGTGTCATGTCACTCTAGGCGGACAACCTTCAGAAGTCTCTTATCTCGACTACGAAATCGCCTGAAGCCCCAAAGTCTGAACTCCTACTAGTGACCTCCCAACACCCCTTATATCCTACGGTCGATATGTATCCATGTAGACCCATAGATCTACGACCTTTATTTATTTGTAAATTTAGCGTTCGGGGATTCCGCTATGTAATCTCCTCTTTACTCCCATAGTGGTCAGTGTCGAGTTGACCATAGTCTAGACCCAACAGTCAGGGAGAGATCCTGATGCATCCTCAAATAGATGGTCCTTGTCGCTTCACCACTTCGATTTTCAATGGTTCTACCTGCTTAACACTCTTCTCCTGGAGCAAGACTTTGCCAAAGTGATATACGCCAATCCTTCCACTGGTGGATCAGATGGTTGTGCGGGGTTATCAATGGACTCCCCAAATAGACGACTCCCATTAATTCACAACTCTAGTGTTCTGGGGTTTTTTTGTTATGAAACCTCTGTTCTCCCAAAGTACTCAATGCCAGACTGACCACGACGTATATCCAATGGTCAGGGAAGATCCCAAGTGTCCTCAGATATATGGCTTGCGTTACTTTGTGACCAGTAAGTTGGTTAGGGTTTTAATTGGTGGGAGAGATCCCACATCCATGGTTAATATACCTCCATATGTCGATCAACCTCACAGGTAACCGAACCAACAAGTTACCTTCACTTGGTTTCGGAGGTTGTAAAGTCATAGCATCCCAGAGCTCCAAACTCCCAAAGTTCCGAAGCCAAAAGGATTATCTATCGTTGGGCGTAGCACTGGGTTCCATGGTCCTAGTCATATGAGGTTTCCAAACACGTTCCAAGACTACACACCCAACTCTACGTCGTGATTTGGTTAGGGCCATGGGAATGAGCCCTTATCCATACAAACAAGTGGTTTAAAGGATGCGCCCTTTGCTTGCATTCTATGAGAATTATACCTTCTGAGCTTGCAAATACTTTGAATGAAGTGTGGGAACACTTCTTGTGCTTCTTTTGGAATTTGGAACTTAGATATTTCTTAACCTATACACAAATTTCATAGGCTCTGTGCACCCTTGCACTACCTCTCTTGAGCTTAACATACCCTTTTCCCAGGAGACCCAAAACAACTGGAAGTGTAAACATTCATACATGAAACTATGCCTATGGTCAACAAAATCATAGTTCATTTCCTTTAATTTGAGCCACTACATGGGGCTCAAGTATTTACGAGTACAAATCATGTTTGACCATATAGTTCCTTACTTGCTTAAATACACAACCAGGAAAAATAAAGAAAAACAGTCTAATCATCAAACAATCATGCACATCCCTGAAATGTTCATGGGATATTCAACCTTATTTTACAGTTACAGTTCAATTTCACATGGTATGATAATACTTATCTATTACAAATGGCAGCCATCCAATTGACTATGGGTGTTCTCCTCTCCATGCAACTGTAGGCTCAAAGGCATTAACTCTTATCACTCTGGCCACCCTCGTTCCAAGCCATGATATCACTAGGGAAAACTCTTTCAATTCCTCAAAGACTCTCTCTCTATCACATCCTCTGCGAGGTTTATCATATGCTTCCTCGAAATCAAGCTCACTTCCCTCATTTATGATGAGTTCTTATTTTTGTTCTCTTCTATAAAAAAAACTATTTAATCTCTCAATTCTTCTAAGAACTGGAGATTCTCTCGCACTCTCCTATTTTTCTCAGCATATCCCCCAATCGCACACCCCTTGTGGGATTGGTTTTTTCCTTCATTCTTGTCTACCTTCATGTGTATTATTGCATGCCTTTTCCTCCTCAGGAAGGTTTTGGACCTGTCTTGTTCCTTCTATTAGAAGAAACTCGGTTCATTCTGGGCCTGCAGGAAAATTGTACTATGTGGTACTTCGAGATGACATTTTTCTATCTCCTCATCCAGATCCTCCATGCTTCCATTCATGGGGGTAGTTGATTTTTAAATCATCGGTCCTTCTTTCATTAACTGATTCTTACTTAGAATCCAGATGTTTATTATTATTTCAACAAAGATAATTTGGGTTATTTGGCATAATGAACCCTCTCTACAGTTTCCTCACTCTTTCCTCTAATGATATCATGGCCAGTACTTCAATGCTTCACCCCCACAGTCAGTCATTGGAAATATACAAAATAATAAATTTACATTTTTCACATGCCATAGCATGGTAATCATAATTAATGATTAATTACAAGATGGGGGAAACATGGGTGTTACAAAAACATAACACTATGAAAATAATTCCAAGACCCATTTCTACAAGGGAGGTTTAAGCCTTACAACTGAAGAGATGTTTCAGGAAATGATTTCAATTGTATGCAACTCATGTGGAAGAGCCAGAAAAGACAAAAGGGTCAAGCCTTGAATATTTCCTAGTATTGCAAGAGTTTGAAGATTTATTCCAAGAAATACTAGGATTCTCGCCAAATAGGGAGATATACTTATCTATTGATTTAGTACCAGGAGCTTCCCTAATATAAAAAAAAAACTTACATAATGAGTACACCATAATTAAAATAATTACAAATGCAACTGGAAGAGTTGTTGAATAAAAGGTACATACATCCAAGTGTTTCTCCTTGGGGAGCACCAATACTCTTTGTCAAAAATAAGGATGGAATATTGAGGTTGTGTATTGACTTTAGACAGTTGAATAAAACCATTGTGAAGAACAAATACCCTCTACCTAGAATTCATGATCTCTTTTATCAACTAAGAGGAGGAAATATATTTTCAAATATAGAATTGAGATCAAGATACCATCATGTAATAATAAAGGAATAAGACATCAATAAGACAACCTTTAGAACTAGGTATGGACATTATGAGTTTGTAGTGGTGCCATTTGGACTGACCAATGCACTAGCTGTCTTTATGTGATTAATGAATGGAATATTCAGAAATTGTCTGGATAATTTTGTCATTGAGTTCTTAGATGGCATACTTATTTATTCTAAGTCTAAGGAAGAGCATTAACATCACTTGAGGTTGGTGTTGCAAGTACCAAATGAACATCATCTTTATACCAAACTTAGTAAGTTTTTTTTTACCAAAAACATATCCATTATTTGGGGCACATTATTTTAGAGGAAGGTATAATGGTGGATCGAGAGAAGATTGAAGCCATTAGAGCATGGACAACAACCAAGAATGTTTTAGAAGTCATATATTTTATGGGATTAGTCAGATACTATAGGATATTTATAAAAGGATTCTCTAAGATTGCTCATCCCATCATTTCTTTGAAATAGAATGGAATTAAGTTTGAATGGACAACAGAGTGTGAAGAGAACTTTAATTTGTTAAAGGAATTAATTATTAGTGCACATATTTCAAATATTGCCGATCCAAATGATAATTTTTTCGTATGTACATATGCCTTCAAGGATGGACTTGGTGGATTCCTCACTCAAAATGGACATGTCATTAGTAATGGGTCCATAAAAATTAAATAACACAAGAGGAATTATGTCATGCACGATTTGGAGCTTGCTTCCATAGTTCATGTATTGATTATGTGGAAGAATTATCTCACATAGAAGAGTTTTGAATTATGGACATACCATAATGGTCTGAAATACCTTTTTGAACAATCAACTTTGAATGTCAGGCATACAAGATGGCTGGAATTTTTAAGTCACAATGAATTTGAAATCAAACATATCAAAGGGAAAGAAAATAAATGTGTTGATGCACTCAGAAAAATGATACATATTATGCATGCTACATCCATTAGTCTACATCAATTAGATTTGAAGAGAATAATTTTAGATGTTGTTTTTATAGATCAACATTACCTACAGGTAAGAGAACGTTTACAAGAAGAAAATGTACATCATAAAATTAAAGAGTATGAGATTACGGAAGATGGATTAATTATGCATAAGCATAGAATTTATGTTCCTAGTTCCAAAGAACTTAGGAATTTGGTGTTAAAAGAAATGCATAATGTTCCATATGCCAGACATCCTGGTTACCATAAAATAATTGCAACAATAAGAAGCCAATTATTTTGGCCAGGAATGAAGAAGGATATTGTTGATTATTTTTCCAAATTTATGGAATGTCATAGAGTTAAGTATGGACATATATACTCAGTGTCTTTGTTACAACCATTTCCAATTCCAAATAGGAAATGGGAAGTTGTAACCATTGATTTTATAACTAAGTTGTTTGGGACAACAAGGAAATATGATTCAACAATGGTAGTTGTGGATAAATTGACAAAGGATTCTCATTTTTTTCCTGTGAAAATGACTCATGCAACAACTAATACTGCCGAAATTTACATGAAGGGAATTGTTAGGTTGCATGGGATACCTAAGGAAATTGTGTCAGAGAGAGACACAAAGTTTACTTCAAATTTCTAGAGAGGATTATTTAAAGGATTTGGTATAAATATAAACTTTGTCACAACATACGATCCACAGTCAGATGGGAAGAAAGAGAGAGTAATACACGTGATTGAAGACACATTGAGAATGTATGTGATCGATAAACCATCTAAGTGGGAAGATTACTTGCATTTGGTTGAATTTTCCTATAATAATGGGTATAAAACTTCATTAACGATGAGCCCACTTGAAGCTTTGTATGGTAGGAAATGCAATAATCCAGTGAGTTGGGACAACCCAACCGACATGGTAGTACTTAAGCCAGAATTGCTCATGGATATGGAAGATTAGATGGTTAAAATTAAGAATAATTTGAAGGAAGCACAAGATAGACAGAACCATAATGCAGATAAGAACAAAACACATAGATAATTTAAAGTGGGAGAGAATATTCTTTTGAAAGTAAATCCCAAGAATATCTCATTGAATTTGGGAAGCTGTACAAATATAGCAACCATATTTTGTGGTCCATATGAGATATTGGACAGAACAGGGCCAGTTGCATATGTTGGTTTTTGGAGCCTGATTATCTTTCTAATTTATATGCAGGTATGCCTAGCCCCCTTCTGCCAAGGTTTTTGGGGCTAGGCCCCGAATGAAGGGGGTCTTGGGGGGTATTACCCCCCAAAATGGGGGGCATGGGGGCCAGTGGGCCCCCATCCAGGGGTTCGGGGGCTTCGCCCTTGAGGACATTTTTTTAGGAAAATTTCCTTGTAAAATATTGTAATTCCATAGTCAATATGGGCTGTTCATGATAAGGTAACAGATCAGACAATAGAGGTTATGTTAGGGTTTTCTACTCAAAATAGAAACCCATTTTGTATGAGGGAATTGTATTGCAATTGAGTATGAGAGTGAATATTGTATTCTAAGAGAAGAGACTATGAGAGAAAGAAGAGGAAGTTATAGTGGGTGTGTTGTAGGTTGTATCCATTCATTTTTTGGATAGTAAAAATGAAGGACCTGGTAATTTCTCTGGTGGATGTAGCCCACATTGGGTGAACCATGTATATCAGTGTCTTTATTGTATTGTGTATCTTCTGTGTTTTATTTTCAATTTTTTATTTTATTTTATTGCTCAACGATCCTGTTTTTTCTAAAAACATACATGCTTGCATTGTCTGCTTCCATGAATGTGCCTAATGTATTTCATGTCTCTTTGCTGAAAATGTGTGTACATGATCCTAACCACGTTATTTATTGGAATTTTATCCATGTGGAGTGAGAAGGAGACTTTTAGGTCTAGTTGGTGCACATATTGGACAAAAAATTCAAAATGCTCTAAAATTGAGTCATAGAGCTGGTAAAAGTTCAGTGACATGTTACAATCCTGAAGAGGCTACTTGGGAGCATGAAGATGCCATGAAGGAAGAGTGCCCATGATTGTTTGAAGAATTTTGAAATTTTGATTTATGTTATGTATATGCGCTGAGGACAATACCAAAATAAGGGGGAGAGTAACGTAATACCCTGGTTTTGAGACACCAGATTAAATAATGTATTTTGTTTTCTTATGAAAGGATGGAGTGCCCAAACAATTAAAAGAGGTTGGAGTGCCTAGGAAATGTAATTATTTTATCATTATTAATAACAAAATACATCCCTTCATATTGGATGGATAAGGACAATATTTATAAAGGGCTATGATTCCATGAGAGAGGGGGCTTAAGGGGCTAATTATTTTTATTTTATTTTATTTAGCCATAATTGTTTTAATTCAAAGAAGTGGTTACATGAGCTTCTTGGGGAAGGACATGTGGTTATTGATTTCCAAGTAAACATATAAACCCATCTTTGGGTTGTTTGGGGGTTCACATTCTTCATCTTGTTCACTCTTTCATTCATTTTTACTCATTCATTATTGATCTCGACTCATGAAGTAAAAACAAATTATTGGGAGAGAATCCATTGTTGGTTGGATGTAGTGGTTTCTGGTGTATTCCATCCATGAATTAATTCCTACATGCTTGAAATGCATTGACATATGTTAATTTTTTTTAACAATTGTGAATATTGAGAGTCCCAACTTGGAGATTCTTGACTAGATGCATTGGAGCCCTGAAAGTAGGTGGACAACCTGAGGGACTGCATGGAAGAGAAGGGAGTACATTCTCTTGGGTTTTTCAGGTTGGGGAGAAGAGATTTGGCGTACTTTAGATTGAAGTGTCTTGAGAAAATTGTGAGAGCTTGAGTGTTGACTGGTTTGGGAAGCTGAGTGACACCCTGGAACCATCCTTATGGATTCATAGCCTTGGATTGGGGGTGACCTACTTTTGAGACTTGGAATAGCAGTGCCTATGGTTGGGTGGAACATTTTTAATCCCTATACAAAGCCCCATGTTATGTATAAACCCCCTTATTAATCCCGTTATTGAATTATTATATTTCTTGTATTATAATTGTTTGTAGGCTCTGAACCCCTTCATCATACCCTTTCATTATAATTGTACCCTTTGTCTCCTATGTATAAACCAAGGAGAGATAGTTGTAGAAGCATCTTATCTGAAATAATATTGTGTTCTAAAGTGGATATATTGTAAAGGAGGTTTCCCCCTCGAAGTGGATTGTTATTTATTGATTTATTATCATTTTTAAGGTGTTGGATCATAACATTTGGTATCATAGCCCATTGAGCCTAGGGTTTTTCTTTCTAAAAGTCAGACATCTTAGTATTTTCGCTATAGATAGTTTTATGGGATGATTCAAATGGTGAAAATCAAAGGTTATTTACAAAAATTATCAAGTTATTTGTGGTAAACATTTCTTCTTCTGGGTCATCATAATTGCATAGATACACTCTGTGGAAGATAGGGTATTTGACTAGTCCTATTAACTAGTCTCAAACAAATGTTCTGGGTAAAATAGGTATATCTTCTTTAGGGAATATCCAAATTGCATGATACTTGTTAAATTGGAACATGGACAATTTGTAGTATTTTTGGTACAATTTTTAGAATCATATATAAACTATTATGTGTGTGGCACATTGTACAAGTGCGATCACCTGGAAAGTACAAAAATCAACAAGGTGTGGGGAAGTTACCATAACTTCCACTTGGCACATCCAATTTTGATTAGACCTATGGAATTGAAGAAAGAACGTATCAAAGGATTACAGAATGAAATTTCATACTCAGAAGGGCCAAAAGTTTAGAGATACACCAAAAGGAAGGTTGGCTTAGAGGACATACTACAAATTAAGGGTTTGAAAGGTACATAACTTTCAATTGGAATAACATTTTATTGGAACATATTTTTTTGGTGATTCAAAGTTTGTGATAAAGAGGGAAAATAGAAGCATTATTATTTTTATTCTACAAGGGTCCAAAAAATATGATAACACCAGTTAAAACTCCATACAGCTCAAACATGACTCAAGATGAAATCAATGAGATTTATCACGAGATGGAAATGCAAATCAATGAAAATAAAGAACAAATAGTGGAGGAAATAGAAAACTAGATGAATGAGAATAAGAATGAGATGAATAAGAAGAGGAAGGACATGACAAGTAATATGGATGAAAATATGCAAAAATTGTCTTCCTTGATATGTCAGACTGTAGATGAGAGACCCCCTAAAGGAGATATCAAAATTACAGGAATCCATGAAAATAATGGTAGTATTCATGTTGAACACCCTGCTGATAATAAACAATTTTCAAGTGGAGTTAATTATGGTGGGGGTCCTAAATTCAACTTTCCCAAAATTGAATTAAAGAAGTTTGATGGTATAGATGTCTTTACTTGGGTGAACTAAATAGAGAAATATTTAGAACTACATAATATTATGGATGACAAGAAAATTATTCACATAGAAACCTTGAAATTTGATATAAAACCATATCAATGCTATGAATTTATCGTGAAACAGAAGCCCCCTTTATATCACTACACTTGTGGTTTGTTTACAAGAGAATTAGAATCACAATATGGGAAAGTTTGGGAATAAGAATACTTCAATCATTGACAAGAATCAAACACTCAGGTGATATTGAAGATTATAATTCTGAATTCCAGGTATTGACCACAATGGTGGATAATATAAGTGAACAACACTTATTGGAATCTTACATGGGTGGATTAAAATAAGAAACTAAAAATGATATTTTCTTAAGACAACCTACAAGTATTGTGGAAGATATGCAAATTGTTCTTCATATTCAGGACAAAAATAAGGCTATACACATGTATATCATTGGAGGTAGAGATCGTTTTTGGGGTTATAAGACAACCATACCTCAAACAACAAGGTTGAAACCTCAACACATGGATGAAAGAAGAGAAAAAGGACTATGTTTCAATTGTGATAACAAGTACAGTAAAGGGCATACATGTAATGAGAATAAATTATTCTACATAGACTATGAAGAGGAAGAATATAGAGTAGCTGAATCAACAAGGTTGACACCTCAATACACGGAAAAAAGAAGAGAAAAAGGATTATGTTTGAATTGTGACAACAATTATAGTAAGGGGCACAAATGCAGTGAGATGATATTACTCTACATAGACTGTGAAGAGGAAGGAGATCAAGAATTGAAACTGCCACAAGACCCAAATCTAGAAGCGACTACTCCAAAAATATCTTGCCATGCATTGGCCGACATCGTTACTCCACAAACCCTCAAGATACAAGGATACATCAAAAAGAAAAAGGTAACAATATTGATTTATTCTAGTAGCACCCATAATTTCATCAGTTACAAATTAGCAAACTATCTCAATTTCTTTGTATATCTCACACTAGAGTTTCAAGTAATGATTGCAAATGGAGGTACCATAAATTGTTCAAGGAAATGACATAGTATTAATCTCAATATGGGGGAGTATTTTTTGGATATCCTCATGATTTCCATCCAAATGGGGGGTTTTTATGTTGTATTAGGGGTCCAATGGTTGCAATCACTAGGAATAATGGCCTTTGATTTTCAAAATATTTTCATGAGATTTTCCTCAAATGGAAAGGAAATTGAGCTTATAGGTATCCAAGGGAAACCATCTAAAGTAATAAGCTCTAATAGGATGGAAAAATTACTCAAAAAAGGACATCAGGGTGTAATTGCACAATTGTGCTCACTTGATATTCAAACATATATAGCCCCTTCTCCATCAGATCTCCAAATAATTATCAACAATCATTCCAAGGTATTTGGTGAAATGCCTAAGGGTCTTCCACCCGATTGAGATTATGAACATGTTATTCACTTGCAACCGGGAAGTGTACCATCTAACATTAGGCCTTATAGGTATATGGCAACACAAGAGAGTGAGATCGAGCACATGATCCAGTAAATGTTAGAGGTTGGCATCATTAAACATAGACAAAGTTCTTTCTCTTCACCGGTGGTGTTGGTTACAAAAAAGGATGGTTCATGGTGTATGTGTCCATATTATAGACAAATAAAAAAATTGACCATCAAAGATAAGTTTCCTATCCATGTCATTGATGAATTATTAGATGAATTGCATGAAGAAAAATACTTTACTAAGTTGGATCTTCATTCAGGATATCATAAAATCAGAATGAGGCATGAAGAGATTCCTAAAACATCTTTTATAACACATGAAGATCATTATGATTTTTTGGTTATGCCATTCAGACTTACTAATGCACCTTCCACATTTAAAATCTTGATGAATTCTATTTTAAAGCCCTTCCTTAAAATTTTTTTGTTAGTATTTTTTGATGACATACTAATCTATAGAAAATATTTGGAAGAGCATGTCCGACATGTTGAGAGAGTATTACAACTATTGGAAGAGAAACACATTTATGCAAAGCCTTCCAAGTGTTCCTTTGGGGTTAATTAAGTGGAATATTTGGGTCATATTGTATCTCATGAAGGTGTAAAAGTGGACCCTAACAAAATTAAATCTATGAGGGAATGGCCAGTTCCCAAAACCTTGAAGAAACTTAGAGGATTCTTCGGATTGACAAGGTATTACCACAAGTTTGTCAAGAACTATGGTCAAATAGAAACACCTCTAATGACATTATTAAAGAAGGAAGAATTTTCTTGGACTGAAGAAGAAACCAAAGCTTTTGAAAAACTTAAGGAGGCTATGTGTACAACTCCCATCTTGGCCACACCTGAATTTACAAAAAACATTTGTTGTGGAGTGTGATTCCTCATGCCATGGAATTGGTGCAACTTTAATGCAGGAATCAAGGCCCCTTTCCTTTGAAATCAACCAAATTAAAGGAAATAACTTAGTCAGGCCCATTTATGAAAAAGAAATGTTGGCCATAGTACATGCAGTTGGGAATACGTTTCAATGGATTTTATTACAGGTTTACCCAAATCTTAAGGAAATATTGTCATCATGGTAGTAGTGGATTGACTAACAAAGAATGCTCTTTTTTTCTCTCTTTATCATCCTTTTAAATCAATTAATGTATCAACAACATTCATGGAAACAGTTAAAAAACTACATGGAGTCCCCAAGATTATTGTAAGTGATAGAGACCCAATTTTCAATGGAAATTTTTGGACTGAATTATTTTCTTGTTTGGGGTGGCTCATAGATCATCTTACCACCCTCAATCTGATGGGAAAAATGAGATTTTGAATAAATGTCTAGAAGGACATCTTCGTTTCTTTGCATCCAATAAAAAGACAAAATGGGTCAATTGGTTTCCCTTGGCGGAATGGTGGTACAACACATCCTTCCATACTTCATCAAATATGTCCCCATTTCTGGCACTTTATGGATATCATCCTCCATCCATCACATCATCCTTGAAAGGGAATACAAAGGTTCAAGTAGTGGAGAACCACATAGGGAACCAACAAGAGGTCCTCAAATTATTGAAGGATAACTTGGTTATGGCACAAAATAGGATGACACAAAAAGCATATCAACATCGTAGTGAAAGAGAATTTGAAGTGGGGGGTTGTGTATTTCTAAGGCTACAACCATACAAACAAATGTCCCTCAAGAAACACAAGAAGGACAATAAATTAGAACCCAAATATTATGGCCCCTATAAGGTTTTGCAAAGGATTGGAGGTATGGATTACAAATTGGAGTTGCCTCCATATTCACGTGTACATCCAATCTTCAGTGTTTCTTACTTAAAGAAGGTCATCGGAAACAAGATCCTACTCCAAAATATTTTACCAAAGATCAATGAAGAAGGGAAAATCATACTAGATCCAGAAACAATCCTTGAAACAAGCAGTTGAGAAATTGAGCAATTACAAAATACCTCATCAAATGGAAGAACCTACTAGTGGAGGATGAAACATGGGAATATGAGTTCTTTGTGCAAAATCATCCATGGTTAGTCAAGTGTCACTTGGAAAAAACTTGTTTGAAGGGGAGGGGCATGTTAATCCCTAGACAAAGCCCCATGTTATGTATAAACCCCCTTATTAAGCCCCTTATTGAATTACTAAATTTCTTGTATTATAATTGTAAGTAGTCTCTGAACCCCTTCATCCAACCCTTTCATTATATTTGTACCCTTTGTCTCCTATATATACACCAAGGAGAGATAGTCTTAGGAGCATATTATCTGAAATCATATTGTGTTCTAAAGTGAATATATTGTAAAGGAGGTTTCCCCCTTGAAGTGGACTATTATTTATTGATTTCTTATCATTTTTAAGGACTTGGATCATAACAAACATCGTTGGTATGTAACCAGTTGGTGATTCATTTTGTTAAAAATAAGTTCTCTCTATCATGTGTTTCTATGCTTGAACATTCATTTCTGTTGTATATCAATATCTCTGAGATGTGTATATTTAATGTGCATGCTTGCTGGTTATTGTTGTGCATGACATGTTTAAAAATTATTTTATAATGTAGCATGAATCTTGATTATTGCATGTGTTGTTATGGTGTTCTTTCATGCTTCTTTATTAATTAAATGTTATCAGAATTTGAAATTAGTTTTGAAGTGAGTTTGTGGAGTAGCATTGCCTAGCCTGTGGTGGTTGGATACATTACAAGATTCGATGATGGATGAGAAACATTTGCATAACCCGGTGGGTTCTGAGCATTATAAGTCAGGTGATTTTATTTCCCAAAAAGAGGATGAACATTGTGCCCTTGAGGAGGGTAAGGAGTAGATCCTGTAGGTGGATACACATTAGACCCATGGGGAGGAGAAGGTGGTTGTCCTTGAGGACTCCAGGTGGTGTTTGGGATGCCGCCCGGATAAGGTTATCCATAAGACAGTCTGGAAGGAACATGATTTGATACTCCTCCTTATGGGTTATGATATGAGTGCCCCCCAACACGGGGTTGGGTAAATGTGCCTATGGAAGATACTCCCCAAGATTGTGAAGGGTTTCCAATAGACGAAGGTTGCCCCTTGCTAGCAGTGGATTAATGATCAGGGTATGACTGGAAAAGGGAGGTTTCCCTCCAGGAAGAACATGAAAAGGGGGTTTTCCCCCAGGAGGGGTAGGCCCGCCATAGGATGATGGTATTCTAGGAGGGACAGGTTTGCTAGATGGTAGTTTTCCTCCAGTCAGATGTATTTGGCTGGCAAGGGTCTGCATTCTTGGGTGAAAATATGTACTAGAAAGATCGTGCGGAACATGTGGAGCTGTAGAGTGAAAGTTTGTAACAATGGGGGTAGGGATTGAAGTTCCATGGGAATGAGTAGAGGTGATGAGTCCATCATTAGGATGGACTTGTGCTTATGCAAAAATAGGGTTAATGACCTGATCGATGGGGTGATTCATAGTTTGACCAGGTGGCCCAGTTTCAACAGGAGGGTCATGAGGATTAAAGGGTTGTTGAAAGGATTCAAAATGCTCATAGAGATCGCGTCTTGATGAAGTCTTCCATATAGAATGAGTAGGTGTGGGATTTGTATCTACTGTAGTGGTAGGATGAATATGATTCCTATACTCATCACCAAAGGTTGGTTCTGTGGATCCCATATATGTTTCGGTAAATTCTCTCTCTGATAACTCTGGGACCTCTTCATTTATGATGTTCCCAAGGGAGTCTAAACGAAGAAAATTCGAGAGGGGTTACCAACACATATGTAGTGCGAGGAGTGGGATTCTCAACCGTAACCAAAGTGCCTTCTTGATTGTCTAACGGAGGAGTAACAACATTCCCAACGTCAGATTGATCTTCTACCTCTCCACGGTAGTTGTCTTTTGGAGGGTTAGGAGGTAAGGGTTGGAAGCCTTCTGGAGGTAGCCCTTGAATCCTACATGATCGGTGAAGACCTTTATTGTCTACAGGCTCAATTTTGGAGAATAACAGTACACACCAAAAATCTAGGGCCAACTAACGAAAAGAAACAACATACGCTAATAAAATCTAGGAATCAAAACCAAGCAAACAAAACTTCTCTCAATGACCGTACTAGTTGGTGATGAAATCTAGCGTCGTGTGATCAAGTCAATAAGGGGCTAGGATATGGTGGAATAGTTACAATGGCAACCTGCTTAATGAACTTTCACCTTGGTGCAAGATTCCATGCAACAATTGTGGATTTACCCTCTAAGGAGCCTGAGTGAGTTTGACCAATGTTTGTTCCAGGTACAGTGAGACTTCCCTTCACTGTCACCTTGTGTAAGTACCTAATGATTATGGAAACTAAGGACACCAACTCGCAGTCAGCCCCTATGTGGGTACACTTGATAGTCCGATCCGAACGAATGGGCAAGATAACAAGTCCGAAATCAACTTGATAGGCTCCCACACATAATCATGGGTATACCCTCAAGTGACCCCCAATATATGATCCGACCACTACAAACAGTTGAACCACGGATGGATAATATCTGTAATTCTCCTGAATGCGACCTCGTGCATAACCCCTGTGTGAGAGGGGGATCCCAGAAAGCCTATACGACAATTGGATTTGACTCTCCTTATCTTAGGATGCTAATGTTTGTTTTGAAAAACTTTGGAGAGTTGTACTCACATCCTAATCCAAAGTGCTAATCCTAGTCTAATGTTGGTGGAAGATCCTAAAAACAAAATGTTCTAGATAATTTTTAATTAGCGTTCATTTTGCAGTTGTTCTTTACTCAAAAGGTGTATGACAATGAAATTGATGGTATGATGACTCAATTCCCAAAAATGCACAAGAAAATGATAAGCAATCATTTCTTTCAATGAATGCCTATTTAAGGGAAAGAGAAAAAGTTGTGTTCACTATCAAACACTAAGATGCAATGTCCTCATACAAGTGTTTCTCAATCAAATCCAATGTAATGCTAAAAATTTCAGAAATGCCTTCTAATAACCAATCACTAAAATCTGTCCTTTTTCTTATATGTGAATGATAATCAGATGTAAAACTTCTAATTTCAATCAAACTTCAGGATTAAACAATTAGAATCAAACCTCACACAAACAAAAAATACACTCTCGTTATGAATAAACAAGAAAGAAAAAGGTAACCAAATTTGCAAACAAGAACAAAAAAACCTCAAACAAAAGAGAAATGCTGGAAAACCGACCTCAAAGATCAAATGAAAAGGTTCACAGACTTTTGGATTTCCTCACAAAAGCTTCCACTTAGTCAGATAAAGGAGAAGAAAAAAGTAAGTTAACTCTAAATCATCAAGGACTAAGAGTTATTGCAAAGTAAGGATAAATGTCAAAAAATCCAAACAAGAGATGCTTAATCCTTAGAAATCAAATAATTGGAGGTTAACAAGGATACACTAAGATAACACAAACCCTGAGCAGAAGAATCAACAAAAAAAAGACTGAGAAAAAACTACTCCCAAGAAGATTTTTGCAGAAAAAGGGGTAGCGCTCCCCCAAAAGGGGACACAAAGCACTCTAACACACTGTGTAAGGCTGCAAGGGAGTGCTAATGCTTTGGTGGTAAGGGAAGGGGAGCACTGGCCTCTCAGAACTCAAAATTTCACCCAGAAATCCAAAAACAACTTGGGAAAAATGCAAAATTCAGTGTTTAAGATAAATCCAAGAGCCAACAATCAAACCTAAGGATCAAAGAAATTCATGGAGAAGGTCAAAGAGTGAGCAAAGAAAGCCAAGACAAGACCTAGGAAAGGAAACAAATCAGAGCTCCTCCCTAGTGGAGTCGCCAATTTATGTTGTAGGTGAATCCCCCTGTGGACAAGTGGATTCCCTCTTGGTCTCTAGACTCCTAAGGCCAAGACAAAAAAGTGCTTAACATGGGCACTGACTTCCTTTTAGATCTAATCAAGCTAATAAATGAAATATAAGGAGAAATATGTGTACCTTATTAGCGACGTTTGTCCTTTCAAAGTCCTGGCTAAGCTTCGATCCTGAGCTCCCTGATAGGTCCTGTAAAACAAACAAAGGTACAAAAGACTTCCTACTCTACTGAGATAAGCTCAAACATAGATCCATCTACTGCAGACAAACTCATATGGAACAAGCATAAGTTTGAAAGAAACATGCCAAGCATTGATTATTAATGAGAAAAAGTAAAAGTACTTACAATCCTTTGAATGAAGGTGCAACAGTTTCTTCCAGTTCTCCTTGTCCAACCCCTTTGCTCAAGTAATATCCACTGATTTCTTTCATGAAATCTCACTCATGAGATCATAATTTTGATGTAAATCTCAATCTCCATCCCCTTTTCACCATGAGGAGGCCTCCTTATATAACCTTGGAGAGGCCCAACCACTTGAGAGATCTTTGGGATAAGTTGAGGATTCCTCTCCTTCAGTTGAGGATCTTCCCTAAGATCATGCCTTGACCATATATTCAAATCCAAACTGTTATCACCCTAACAATTTGTATCGGGATCTAAAAAATTCTGAAGTTTAGCGAGACACTATACCATAGTAGAGGTGCAATAGTTCAGGGCGCTCAGCTATATTCCGCGGCGTATGAATGAATGTAGCGGAAGTAGGAAGGGAGTAGCTTGGCGGGCCGTCGATCTTGAAGAATCTTAGATCTATGGTCGAAGCCTACATCAGACAAACAAATAGCATGAAACTTAACATCGCAAAGGCAGACCGAGGAAAACTACTCTAGTTTCAATGGGGAACGTGTGGCGCTCTTACAAACACATCAGGGGAGACGACGGATTGCCTGAAACCACTTTTCCTATGGCCCCAATGTCACATGGTTCAAAACATCATGTCGATAGCTCGCAGGGAGGATGGCGGTTGGTCAGATCACCTCACATCACTGGTCCAAGTACTTTCCCAAATGATGTACCAAAAGGACGTCGCCGCATAACTAACTCGAGGCTCATCATTCGAAGTGGATTGATGAAGTGTGGCACACCTAGGTACTATGACAATAATTCATGAGCAAAGTACACAAACCATCAAATCTCAAATATGAATCATTTTATCCTATTCTGGGAAATTGTCATCTTATGCGTAAGAAAAACAAGCTCAACCTGTGCTCTTGAATTCTATAAAATCAAAGGGTTGCCAAATCAAGGTCTCTACGAAGTCTAAAAGGAATGGATAATACCCATCAAATGGTGTCTGGCACGACTAGGTTCTCAGCTAAGGTACCAGGTAGGTCAATAAGTAAGAATGAAAGATGGGTCTTGCAGATGCTGGTGACTAAATTTCATACCGAACTTGAAACTGAGACAAAGTCGAGAGTAAAATTAAACCCCGTTATGAGGGATCTTGTCATAAATGAACACGTAGAAAAAACCTGCCACCCAACCGCAAAGAAGAAGAGGAGAAAAAGGAGGAAATTAGAGGCCAAAACCGAGATGATAGAGAGTGTCGGGGAAAATTTCAATTGGTGGAGTACCCTGGAGGAGGAAATCTCCAAGATGAGGTGAATCCTCAGGTAAAATTTTGGTGTATTTCAGATAGTTTTGGATAGATGTCGGCTTAAGAGAAGGGAGTCTTGATATGACAGACTGATTACTAACGGTCCCTTTAAATAATACAACTGTTCTTCCTTTTTGTAACTTGTATCTCTTTTTAGAATTATGAGGAAGTCAGAACGTTTTAAATTCCATATGAAATTCCTCTATATATGCTTGGCCTCACGAGTATAGAAGCATGGAGAAAAGAGGAGCCTGCCCTCTGTGCAGGAAAAATTTATAAATCTCTGGGGTTGGAATGAATACATGGGTGTAGAGGCAGATTTTGGGACTTTTTATGAAAAGATTCTAATTGGTGGTGTTATGAGTCTCGTTTTCTGTCATAGTGTGTGATTCCTGTTATTCTGTATTTTCTTTTTTCTTTCTTCTGTCTAAATTGAGAAACTAAAAGTCCAGAATTCATTATTCAATGCTCTCAGCTTGGAGATTTAGACTATGTTCATCTCTTCTAAACCATTTCAGGATTCATTACTATAATTCTCTGATAATAGTTGTGTTTCTTTTCTTCTGATACCATCTAAAATTTTCAAGCATAAAATTAGAAGTCACTTCCTCATTTAGCCTTTTCCTCTTGATTGTTTTCATGATTTGGAAATGCATCCTACATTCTTGACCCCATAGCCCAAAGGTCATATTCATCTCTTCAACAACTTTATTAAAACCCCAAAACAAACCAATTCTACCCACCGATTTCCATAGATGTATCAAGTGACACGAGAGAGCCCTCTCTGAGTTGAGTAGGCTAGTGCCTCAGCTATAAAGCTGGTTGAAACACTTACCTCTGTCATCTGTCTATTCAGCAAGACATAATTTACAGAGTGCTAACACAACCACCTTCAAGAATTGAGGGATTCTTCCCTGATTTGTCTCAACAAACCCAAATCTTGCTCATAAAAGGGTAGCGCTCCCCCAAAAGGGTGCACAGGGCACTCAAACACTCCCCCAAAGAGGCTCAGGGAGCGCTAGCACTCCCTGACAGTGGGTAGGGGAGCGCTCCTCTCCAAAATCCATTTTTTAGTGGTTCTTTCAGTGGAAAAATGTTTGTACTCCGTGTCAACTGATTTCTCTTCTTCAAAACTAGTCTTTGAGATGTCTTAAGTGTCCTTATGATGTCATTAGAGGCACGACATAGGCAATATGGTAGTATGATGTTTGTGACACTTGAAACACTTGTGGTCAAGATGCAACACTTGCGGACAAGATGTGACACTTACAACACTTGTAATGACAAAATTTGTGACACTATTGAAGTGAGTAATTTTGAGGTGTAGCATGGATTCAAAACATACTACCAAACATTCTGACTAAGGACTCCACCAAGTCTCTCTTTTCATGTGTTTGTGAAAACCATGAAGTCCTCATTAGCGTATGAAATTATCAGAATCAAAGAACTGGTTAACACGTGCTTCAATTGCTGGAAGCTCTTTTCACATTCTACTATCCATTGAAACTTCACCCCTTTCCTTTGCAAGGAAGTGATTGGGTGAGAAATCCTGCAATGAATCTTTTGTAGTAGCCAGCTAGACCCATGAAGGATCTGACTTTTTTCACATTCTTCGGTGCTGGCCATCCTCTAATGGCCTCATATTTTTAGGATCCATTGCTATCCCTTCTTTGGATATAATATGCCCTAAATAATGAATTTGGTTCTGATAAAATGAGCACTTGATCAATTTGGTATACAACTGGTGTTCTCTTAACACTTGCAACACCATTGTCACGTGATTCTCATGTTCTTATTTTGTCTTGGAATATACAAGGATCTCATCCAAAAAGACAATGAAAAACTTTTCTAACTACTCTTTGAAAACACCATTCATCTAACACATGAAAACAACATGTGCATTTGATAACCCAAATGGCACCACTGTAAACTCATAGTGACCATACCTTGTTATGAAGGCAATCTTGCTGATGTATTCATATTTAATCCTTACCTAATGGTATCCTAACCTGAGATCAATATTTGAAAATATCCTCGCATCCTTCAAATGATCGAAGAGATCATCAATCCTTGGGAAGGGATACTTGTTCTTCACAGTTACTTACTTTATTTAATTGCCTGAAATCAATACACAATCTCAAGGTCCCATATTTATTCTTCACAAATTATACTGGGGCACCCCAAGGTGACACACTTGGGTGTATGTACCCCTTCTTCAATAGATTTTCAAGCTACATTTGCAACTCCTTCAGCTCTGGAGTACTCATTCTGTAGGGATTCTTTGACACTAGAGCTGCTCTAGGCATCAAACTTATAGAGAAATCAATATCTCTCTTTGAGGGTAGTCCTGGTATCTTGTTAAACACATCCTCAAACTCTTGTAGGATTGCTTTATCTTCTTGATCTGGCACCCTATCATTCGGTTTTTCCTCCATATGAGCTACAAACACGTGGCAACCCTTCCTATAACACTTCTTCAGCTGCATTGTTGATATTTCTCAGAGAGTGACTGCCCTAGGAATTCCTTGGACTAATCTTGAATTTCCTTCCTCATCTAGGCAAGTGAATGCCTTGTTATGACAATCTAAGATGACATGGTGTTGGTCCAACCAATCCATACCAATTAGGTAGTCATATGAACCCAAAGGAAAGATGTTCAGATCTACCTTTGTATTCATCCCATTCATTCCCAATGGACATGACTTATCCAACTCAACAACCTTTCTCTTAGCTCCTGTAGCCGTCTTCTACATCAATCATGTGTGATTGAAAATCTACTTGCTTGTTGTCTAGGGATGCATAGATCCTTGTCACACTTCTTCCCATGTACTCCATTATTTTTTCTTGTTGGACATTGTGGACAACTCTCACTTTTTTAGTTTTGTGAGGACAATCCCTATACATATGATATCCTTTGCAACTCCAACATTGATTAGGTGGTTTCCTTGGCATTTTCCCACCTGCCTGAACCATATTTGGCTCTCTAAAAGTTGGATGTCCCTGAGGATTATTTCTGAATAATGGGGGATTTCTCCCCTTCTTCCTCAGATCTCTGCTAAACTTATTCTTGTCCTCCCAAGCCTTCTGGAAGGTAGGCTTTCCTTTTTTTTTATCATACAAGCAATTAGGTATTCTTATGTCTTCTTCCAAAGTTTTAGGATCATTATACTGAATCTTGTCACTAATGAAGGATGGTATTCCACTCAGGTACCTCTGAATCTTCACTGTCTCATCTTGGATGAAGGAGACATACTTCAATAGTTTCAGGAATCTCCTTTCATACTCATCAATGGTCATGCTTCCCATCTTGAGTTCAAAGAACTCTTTCATCTTTTTTTCATAATATCTCTTGGTCAACTTTTTCCTCTCAAAATACTTCTTGAATTCTTTCCACATCACATTTTTCTCCTTAATGTATTTCACCTGCATAAGATGGTCCCACCACATGGATGCTTTTCCTTTCAGTTGATAGATGGAAATAATTCCTTCTGCATGAGAGGAATAATTATGTAATTGGAATTACTTCCTCATTCCTAGAATCCATGTCTCAGTATCTTCATCCTTCTTTTGCTCTCCATCAAAAGTAGGAGGTTTTATCTTGTTCATTTCTCCCTTCAATTCATCCACCCCAGACCTCCTGTGCTTCCTACCAGGGGATGGACTTGAGCTACTGTGTGATCTCCTATAGGAATTCTTTTGGGAGTCATGGTGGTGTCTGATGACACTCCTTGATATTATTTTCTCATCAGGGGACTCATGGCTTCTTGACTTGCTGGAGACACTCTCCTTGTCTAACTTCTTCTCAATTCTGTCTAGGCCTTTCATTAACTTCAAGTTTAAGACTTTCTACTACTCTTTGGCCTTCATAAGAATTTCATTATCATCTTTGTGGCTCTAGACATCGACCTGTAATTTTCTGATGGTCTCCACCAAATTGATGTCTTCATTCTTTTCTTCTCCATGTCCATTGAAAATTGTTCCCTCAATTCCCAGATGGAAATTCATTCCTCTAACCTCAACTTCCTGACTGAAATCCTCTTGTGCATCCTCCATCTCTTTGCACTCTAGGAAGAGTTTTTCTGTTTTAGCAGCAGAAAAACTTTGCAAAAGTGTGCAACCAACAAATTTCTTGTCAAGCTAATCGTCTGGACCAAAACCATAAAAAAATGTACCATTTTGGTTTACAAATGATCATAATTACTTCTTCTGATTTTATGAGAAATTTTACAATCCATAGAAAATTTTTGGGTGAACAATTGTCCTCTATTGTTCCAGACCTTTCCAACGACTGCTCCCTTTCTCAATTATGAGTTTTGAGCATGAAGTTATGACTATTTGAGAAATGGCGCTTCCTGGAAGGTGATTTATGTTCAACTGTTTTTAATTCTCAGAGCCGAATTGGCTCTTGGATCCATGCTAGATCCTCTCTTCATCTTTACAACCTTTTCCTTACTTATTTTGTTGCAGGTTTGTTCAATCATGGACCTCACAGGTTCCTTCTCTAAGCCTTATTCTATTCTTAAACAAAATTTCGGGCGCTAGCCCCTTTTCTTCAGTCACCAAATTCACGGGAACATAGGATGTGATCAAGTGCTAAGCTGATAGGCGCTTATCCAGAACATCAACGCTTCAAAACTCATCCTTTGGAGAATTTCACACCTTCTTCTCTCATTTCTTTCGAGTGATGAACTCCCAAAATTTTTTAACTTTTCGGGGCCCACATAATACTGTTTTCATCATATAAACATGGCCCCTACTTTTTAGACTGCTAATTGGTCCAACAAGGTTGACAAAAAATACAAATATGATTGATACATGGAATGTATAGGGAAGGTCCACATTACCTCTGGTGATGTCATCATGCCATACCATACCCTGTTCTTTAGTACTTCATAGCTCCCACACTTCGAGATTAGGAGGTTTCTACTTCCCTTGCTCAATTATGAGTTTTGAGCATGAAGTTATGACTATTTGAGAAATGGTGCTTCCTGGAAGGTGATTTATGTTCAACTGTTTTTAATTCTTAGAGCCGAATTGGCTCTTGGATCCATGCTAGATCCTCTCTTCAGCTTTACAACCTTTTCCTTACTTATTTTGTTGCAGGTTTGTTCAATTAGGGACCTCACAGGCTCCTTCTCTAAGCCTTTTTCTATTCTTAAACAAAATTTCGGGTGCTATCCCCTTTTCTTCAGTCCCCAAATTCACGGGAACATAGGATGTGATCAAGTGATAAGCTGATAGGCGCTTATCCAGAACATCAACGCTTCAAAACTCTTCCTTTGGATAATTTCACACCTTCTTCTCTCATTTCTTTCGAGTGCTGAACTCCCGAACTTTTTTAACTTTTCGGGGCCCACATAATACTGTTGTCATCATATAAACATGGCCCCTACTTTTTAGACAGCTAATTGGTCCAACAAGGTTAACAAAAAATACAAATATGACTGATACATGGCATGTATAGGGAAGGTCCACATTACCTCTGGTGATGTCATCATGCCATGTCATACCCTGTTCTTTAGTACTTCATAGCTCCCATGCTTCGAGCTTAGGAGGTTTCTACTTCACCACCTTATGATTCTCTCGAACACCGAATTAGTAAACACACAAAGTGGGGTGGATCTATGGTCCACAAATTCCCACCATCCAATGAACAATATTTATTATGAAACTTCAAGCTTCAAGAGTTTCAAACTATCCATATTATAACCCCTTCTGGAGTGCCCAGTCCCTAGACTATTACATCTGTTTCCACGTACCCTCTCTCAATCAATGGTCGATAATAACTTCGACCTTTGGGAGTTCTTGACTCAATGCAAACTACGACACCATTCCTCCAGAGTACCATATCTCCAGGCCTTAGAAACTGACGCCACACGTCCTTTGTGAAAAATGGTTGAGATATACTCTGTCCTTAGGGCCTTCAGGAGTCCTTGACCTCAACTTATTATACCTTGAAACATCTAAAGTTCCAAGTCTCCGGACTTCACGATATGGTGCCACACGTCTACTGCGTCCAACTTATTGTGGGCCCAATCTACTTAAATTCTTCACCAAGGTTTTAACTTCTTTAAGTAACCATCGGGGGCCCCACTAACATGATTTGAGAGGAGTGCCACGTGGTGGAACACTAGAAGAAGACACATGTCCCAATTAGGTGGGTGAAACGTGTCACTTTCTAACTATCATAAGAAATATTAAAAAGTTTCATAACTCACTGACATGTGGCATGCATCCTGCGTGCCCACATCACTTCGGGACTTTGGGTTTTCGAAGATTTCACATTAGTGCACTCTGTTTATCTTGAATGTAGAATTCTTGAACTAGGCGATCTACTTGGGGGAGAATCCATGACCCTCATTCTCCTAGATGATCTACTGCTGAAAAGTACTTCAAAACTTTGGAACTTTTGGCTTTAGGCCTTTTTTCTTAAGAACACATAATTTTCACTAAAGTCACGAAGTCTGAAAGACTTGGAGGTTAATTTTAATGCACCTTCTCCAGACATGAGGGATGGGAAAGGTCCACCTTTCCTCGTGCCGATCATGCAGCCAAAATTCCTTCTTGTGGTTATCAACCATGATTACTATGGTTTTCTTCCCTGTTGAATTTCTTGGACTGCTATACCTCCTGGGCTTCATAACATAGCCAATGTATTCCCTCTGCACCCTCCTAGCATCTTGAATTCTATGAGAGTGAATTTTGTCCATTTTGACAATAGTTCACTCTGAATCCTTTTCTTCAATGACCACTTATCTGGCCCCTCTAGGCTTAGTGTTGAAACCATGGGCTCTGATACCATATTGTGACATACCCAACCTCTCAGGCTGGGTCTTTCTGCTTAAAACTTTCATGCTCTAATACCATATTGTAACGTTTCCCGACCACCCACAGGTTGGACCACGCTACCTCAGACACACACAGTCTCAAGCTCTATTATAGGTAATTAAAATTGTCCATGCCCAGACATAGACTTGTTGGGCTATGGAAGATATAATTCTTTGTGGAATAAATCACATATAAAATTAACAGAAATAAACAAATATAACATGAAAGAATACATGCAGTGAAACACATGATGTTATTATAAGAATCACAAACATGCACTAAAATACATCATTAGCCATTAAGCACATAAATAATACTTATATCTTAATTGTAGTGCATTGAATTCATGAAGACCTTCCACAAACCTCCCATCCTTAGACCATGTTTCTCATCACTCGCAATAGTGAGTCACCCCCGAGATGGGACTAGACTCCATCGGGAAAGGGATTCCTAGGCTAGGCAAGGACCAGGAAGTTGCATCAGTCTACAGGAAGGATTTCCTCCAAGTAGCCACTTACACCCACCTCTCACAGACTCCCATTCCCCACATGTTTGTCCCAACCCATGAGTATACACCTTCACTGTCACATAGTCCATCGACTGCTCAACCTCCCTTCTAAGGCTTTAGAAACATGCCATACAAGAATTCTCAGAGATCTGTAGCTGCTATTGGACTCCCTACAAGAGAACTCACTTCCCCAACAAACTCTCTCACCTGGAGAGAGTTTCTCATAGGATTGAAAACCTGCTTCTTCAATCCATGGGCCTAACAACCTACTTCTTCAATCCAGCTCCTCAATGCACAGGAAAGGGTGATGGAAAAAATAGAAACTAGATGTAGCGGGACATTAATGGAAGAACGAAACATAGGAAAACCATATGGTACAGGTTCAACAAAGATATCAATTTTGGCTCATTGCAAAGGTTCGGGATGGTCGAGGTTTCAACATTGACGTTCATGGTTTTACGGCTTGCCTATTCGCTGCGTGCGTGAGTGAAAGGAATGGAAAAAAGGATCCCCAAAACAATCAAAATGCCCACATATATTTTCATGTGCTTGAGATGACACATGGAACTCATGAAGCAGGTTCCTCTCCATTTAGAAGTCGTTCCCCTTCCCCAAAGTAGCTTAGGATAAATTCATATCCTCCTCAAAACATTTATAATAATAATATATATTATTCTCTGGGATTTAAGCTCTTAATATTATCCCCTTTTTCCAGCCTCTCAGCCCCCTCCCTTACCTAGTCTAGTGGAGCCTAGTCCCCCATACTCTTTCATCAGGGCTGGTCTACACCGAGTGATGCTTTTATATTAATGATTTGAATATTTACATATACAAAAAAATCTCCTAGCCTTAACATCCTAGGCCCTCTGGACCAACTATAACATAATCCTCTTAGATTATAATTACTTGGCTCACCAGCCTATGAAACATGTTTACAATTCATGATTAAAAATTAGGGGCTCGGCCTTGGGATATTACAATAGATTTGGAAATTAAAGTGACAGGAAAAATTTATAACTTGATATATTTCAGAAAATAGGGAAAATGTGAATATTAGTATAAGGAGCATGCACTAGGGTTTTCATTCAAATTGTCTTGTATCTTAGTGGGAAGATGAAGTAGAGGGGTCCCAATGTGAAAAATTGAAATGTATTTGAGTGCCACTGGTTTATTTTCTCATCGATTATTGGTTTTGATATGTACATATTCCATGCCCATTGATGGCATTTTGGTTGTATGGGAACTTCATCTTTGTGTGTACCTATTTCTGGAAATGAATACTAGCCATTGGATTGATTTCATATGGAAATATAAAAAAATCCTCCTTGATTTGTGATTCTAGACCCTTCCTTTTTCATGATATGTTTTCCATCATAACATGTATAATACCCTGATTTTGATTCCCCATATTAAATAATGTATTTTGTTAATTTATGAAACGTTAGAGCGACACAAAAATTAAAAGAGGGTAGTGTGCCTAGGAAATGTAATGTTTTGATCATTATTAATAATAAGATACATCATTGGCTGCTAAACAGACAAGGACAAGAGTTATAGGGGGCTATGATTCCACAAGATAAGGGAGATTAAGGGGATAAGTCTTTTTATTATATTTTGTTTATCCATAATTGTTTTAATTGAGAGAAGTGGTTACATGAGCTTCTTGGGGAATGCTATGTAGTTTTTGATTTCCAAGTAATTATATAAACCCATCTTTGGGATGTTTGGGGGTTCACAGTATTCATTGTATTCTCTCTCTCTCCATTCATTCTTTCACCCATTCATCATTCCTCATGCATTTGGATCTTGGCTTGGAAAAGAAAAACGAAATGTTGGAGAGGAGCCATTGTTGGTTGGTTGTAGTGACTGTTGGTGTATTCCAACCATGTATTAATGTCTGCATGTCTGAAATGCAATGGCATGTGTTAAGTTTTTCTCACAACTACGAATCTTGAGAGTCCCAGCATGGATATTCTTGACCATATGCATTGGATCCCTGGAAGGAGGTGGACATCTCGAGGGACTGCCTGGCAGAGAAGGCGGTCCATTCTCTTAGGTTTTGCACGCTAGAGAGAAGAGAGTTGGTGTACTTTGGATTGATGTGTGTTGAGAATCTTGTGAGAGCTTGAGTGTTAAGTAGTTTGCAAAGATGAGTGACACCCTGGAACTATCCTTGTGGATTCATAGCCCTGGATCAGGGGTGACATTGTTGTTGAGACTTGGAACAACAATGTATACGGTTGGATGGAACATCCTTGGTTTGCAATCAATTTGTGATTCATTTCATTAAATACAAGTTCTCTATGTCATGGCTTCATTTACTTGTATATTTATTTCAACTGTGTGTTAATTTTTATCTCTGAGATTCGTGTTTATAATATGCATGCTTACTGGTTATTGTTGTGTATGAAATTATTTTCATTTCTTTTATGTTGTAGCATGAATCTTGATCTCTGCATGTGAGTTTTTCATGCTTCTTTATGAATTAAATGTTATAAAAAAAATGAAATCAGTTCAAAGGTGAGTTTTGAGGTAGCATGACCAACTTATGGGTGGTTGGGTATGTTACATATTGGAAGGCCCTGCTACATGTCATGAAAGAAGTTCTGGAAATGAAATCAATTAATGGCTTTTGAACAGTGTAAGAGGGGGGAGTTTTTTTGTATAAACCCTATATTTCACTCCGATAAACCAGATCCAAGTTGATTTTCCATGCCTTGACATTCCAACAATTTCCTACATCACGATCATAGCAGAAAAAGTGATAGTTATGCCCGACAAGAAAACCATCACTCAAAAACCATTGATCTAACCTTTGCGTGGGTTTTCCACCACTGATATGTGATGGGTGTTATTTCTATATCCCACATGCATGGGGAAATGATTGAAGGAAGGGTTTATTAATGAAAGGGAACCTTACATTACTTGTGTGTAATGAAGAGAGAGCTACAAAATCCTGCATCGGGAGTAAAATTTTATGTCCTGGGCTCCACCATACCAAAGATCGAGAGATTGAACTATTAACATGAATAAAAACCCACGTTTTGGGGTTGAGACGATGTGTACCATTGATTCAGTGTGACAAGATCATCCTAGCCCTTTGTCAAAGGAGGGTCATCAAAGTATTTCGAAACTGGGTTGCAATAAGACTCCAATGGGAGAAGCTTTGAATCAGTGAGGTTCGTCGATAAAGGGGTCTATACATGAGTGATATTGACCGTTGGATGTAGAGGGGTTGTCAGAGTCCGATGGTCATAGTAACCTCGAATTTTTGAGGTGGAGGTACTCTGATGGGGAAACTCTGAGAAGGGATCTATATCATATATCGGTGAATAGCCGAGAATTCATCTCCTTCATTCGCCGGTGGGGGGTCATCAGAGTATTATGGAACTGGGTTGCAATAAGATTCTGATGGGAGAAACTCTAAAGCAGTGAGGATCGTTGATCTATCAGGGTGTATACATGAGCAACATAGACCGTTGGATGTTGAGGGGTCAATGGAGTCCCCTAATATTCCCAAGGTGAAGGCACTCCAATGAGGAGACTCCATGATCTAGGTGGGTATTGGTGGCCACCCACCTATTCCAACTTGCTCCTCGTGTCCATTTTTGTTCATCATGTCTTTCTGTACTTCTTTATAATTGTGAGTTCTACACTTCTAGGGTTGTTTGAAGCCTCACACATTCTCCAGGTGGATACGGGTGGCCTTTTGCCTAATCCAACTAGATTATTTTGTATGTTTTTATGTCAACACATCTTGTTGTACTTTTAGGGCTGTTTTGGATCCCTAAACATTGTTTGTTTGGCTCACCACAAGCAAACTATATATGGAGTCAAAGTCTGATGACATAATGTGTAGCTCTTTAAAATACCTTTCCAATGGGCTACTATGCGCCTAAAATGAAGGTCGTATGCAAACGTTATGACCCTAGGAAGTTGAGGTACCAAATTACACCAACTTACCCATAGGGCCCACATGACTTTTGCAGTTTCACCTTATTAGAGACAAAGCAACGAAGGTATCCTTCCAGAAATTTGTTCACTATCTTGGTTAATCCATCAGATTGAGGATGATAGGAAGATTGGACAAGAAAATATTTCTATCCAAAAATGTCCAGTGAAGATGGGATCTCTGTCACTTACAATAATCTTTGGGCTGCCATGTAGCTTTTGAATTGTCTCCATCAATTCAGTGGAAACTGTACTGGATTTGAAGGGATGAGAGAGTGCACAAAAGTGTGAATATTTGGTGAGTTTATCAACAATCACCATGATGACACTCTTTCCTTAAGACTTTGGTAACCCTGTTATGAAATCCATGGAAACCTCCTCCCAGTGCTGACTTCAGATGGCTAATGGTTGTAAAAGACCTAGGGTCTTAATTGTTTCCACCTTATTTTGGTGGAAAACCAAACATTCTGTGACAAACCTTTGAACATCAGTTTTAAGGCCATCCCAAAAAAATTCCTTCTTGACCCTATGGTAGGTTTTCAAAAATCCCAAGTGCCCTCCTGCTAGAGAGGTGTGCAATTCCAATTGTACCTTTTGTTTGAGTTGGGAGTTCTTACATAAATATAAGCGATCTTTGTACCATAGTGAATCATTTTTTCATGTAAATGTATCTGATGCACTAGAATCATGCTGCAACCTTTGAATGAGAGTCCACACTTTTTTTTTCATTCTTCCATTCATCCCTTGCTTATATTATCCAATCGGGTTGGATGATCGATATAGAATAGAGAAAGGCCTCAACATCTTCATCCTTTCTTGAGAGTGCCTCTGCCACAACATTTTGCTTCTCTTTTTTATAGATAATTTCATAATCATAACCCAATATCTTGGTGACCCATTTTTGTTGTTCTTCCGAAGATAGTCTTTGTTCCAAGAAGTATTTAATACTATCATGATTTGTTTTGACATCGACGTGCCTACCTATTAGGTAAGGACACAATCTCTTCAATGCATGTAGTATTTTCATCATTTACTTCTCATAAATGGGTTTGTGTAAGTCCTTTCCCTTGAGTGGTCCACTTTCAAAAGCCATGGGCCTTCCTTCTTGCATTAGGACAACACCAATTCCATTTTCTAAGGCATCACATTCCACAATAAAGGTTTTTGTGAAGTCTGGAGTGGTCAAGACATAAGCTTTGCACATCACCTCTTTAAGTTGTTCAAAAGATTTAGTTGCCTCTAGAGTCCATGAAAATGCATCCTTATTAGTTAGTGTTGTTAAAGGTGTTGCTATTCTTCCATAGTTCCAAACAAACTTGCGGTAGTAACCTGTCAAACCCAAAAATCCTCTAAGATTATTCAATGTTTTGGGAATTGGCCAATCCATCATGGACTTAATCTTGTTAGGGCATACCTTGACACCTTCATGATATACAATATGACCCAAATACTCTACCTCATTCACCCCAAAGACACATTTGGATGATTTGGCATATAATTGTTGCTCCTTTAGCAGTTGTAGCACCTTGTCAACATGTCGCACATGATCCTCCCAAGACTTTCTATAGATTAGTATATCATCAAAAATACTAACACATATTTTCGAAGGAAGCGCTTGAAACTGGAATTCGTCAACCCTTGGAATGTGGAAGGTGCATTTTTAAGGCCAAAAGGCATGACCAAAAAATCATAATGGCCTTCATGAGTTCAGAATGTTGTTTGTGGGATCCTTCATTCTAATCTGATGATACCCTGAACGAAGATCCAACTTTGTGAAATAGATTTCTCCATGTAGTTCATCTAACAATTCATCAATGACGGGAATGGGAAACTTATCTTTAATAGTGATCTTGTTGAGCTCTCTATAATCTGGACATATATGCCATGAGCCATATTTCTTGAATACCATTACCACTAGTGCAGAGTAAGAACTTTGGCTAGGTCTAATAATGCCAGCCTCTAACATTTCTTCAACCATGCACTCAATTTCACTCTTCTAGGCATAAGGGTATCTGTATGGCCTGATGTTAGGAGGAACACTCCCAGGAATTAGGTGACTATCATAATCATGATTTCAAGTGGGTGGAAGACCTTTCAGAATATCTTCAAATACTTTGGAATGATTGTCAATGATCCCTTGGAGATCTAGGGGAATATATGGCCTATATGTTTGAACATCTAGTGAGCATAGTTGTGCAATTACACCTTGATGCCCATTTTTCAATAATTTTGTCATGCCATTGGATCTTATCACCTTACTGAGTTTCCTTGTGATACCTCTTAACTCAATTTGTTTTCCTTCCAATGAAAATTTCATGAAAAGTTCTTGAAAATTAAAAGCCATTGTTCCTAATGATTGTAACCATTGGATTCCTAGTACGACATCAGCACCACCCATGGGTATATCAATCATTGGACTATTCATTACATATTTCCCCATAGTAATATTGATCTTATTGCATTTTCCTGAGCAACTGATAGTTCCTCCATCTGTAATCATTACTTGAAACTTTGGTGCTAGATATACAAATCAATTGAGAGCTTTGGCTAATTTATAGTGAATGAAATTATGAGTACTACCAGAATCAATTAGGATTATTACCTTTTTCTTTTTGATATATCATTCGATATTGATGGTTTGAGGAGTGCTAATTCTAGCCAATGCATTACACAATATCGCGGGAGTCAACTCTTCAGAAGAAATCCTGTCTACATTTTCATCTTGAGATGGTTCCTGTTCTTTTTCTTGTTCTTCTTCCTCTTCACAATCTATGTAGAATAATTTATTCTCACCACACTTATGTCCCTTACCGTACTCTCTGTCACAATTAAAGCATAAAACTTTTGCTTTTCTTTCCTCCAATTGTTGAGGTGTCAACCTGGTAGGTTGAGGTGTTTTAGAAGAAGGAACATTATTCTCTCAATAGATGTTAGGAGTGGTCCTTCTAGTAGCCATATCCATATTTTTACTTTCAACATTTCTTGCCACCCTAAATGCATTCTCCAATGATTTGGGTTCCCAAAGATGAACTTCGTGTTGAATGTTATCCCTTAAACTTCCTATGAGTACATCAATCAAGAGCTCATCTAGAATATTTGTTACCTTTATATTCAATCTTTGGAAGTTCTCAATTTGCTTTGCAATTGAACCCTTTTGCTTGAGATTTATCAATTGGCTAAAGAAAGTATTGCTCCTTGTATCCTCATAGTGTGCTATCATTTCTTCCATGAAAATTGTCCAAGTGATGAGTGATTTGCGAGAACAAAGCCATAGATACCACACAAATTGATTGGGTTCTAAATATAAAGAAGAAATCCATACCTTTTGTGTATGTGGCACATTATGTAGATCAATGAATTGCTCCATCTGAAGTATCCATGTGATTGGGTCCTTTCCATCAAACTTCCTCATATCGAATTTAGGAAAGAGGTTGGTCTTCAACCCAAAGTTAGGGTTTATCCATTCTTGATTCATCTTCCTTGTGTCCTCATCATGAATTTCATGGGATACATTTTCACTTTCAGGTGTCCTCTTTATTAGGAAGTTTTTCAATCCTTCCATGATCTCCCCTTTTAAACCATCCATCTTAGTATTTATTGAATCCCTCATCTCTTGTAGTTCATCTTTTGTTACTGTCTTATTTTGTAAATAATTTATGTCCCTATGCATTTCTTCACCTTCATCAAGAGTCCAAGTAGGATTGTTTGGAGGCTTATTTGGTGTAGAAGTTCCCTTTTTTGGTGGCATGTTGGCCAAGTATCACTTTAAACCTTGATTTTGAGGTGGTTCTTCTAGACAATATTACTTTTATTGTATATCCAAAATTTCGGCCCTTCTAGGTATGGAATTTTCTTTTTTGTAGTTCTTTGATATGTTTCCTCTACAATTCCACAGGTCTGATCAAAATTTGATGTGTCAAATGGAATTTACGGTAACTTCCCCACAACTTGTTGATTTTTATCCTTTCTAGGATATCTTACTTGTATAGCATGCCACACACAAAATAATTGAAATAAAATTATGAAAATCGTACCATAAATACTATGGACTTTCCACTATCCAATGCAACCAATCTCACTCAATTTGGATACTATAGGAAAAATTTATGATTCTTTTACCCGGAACACCTTCTTAAGACTAGTCAATAGGATTAGTTAGATACCCTATCTTCCACAGGGTGTATCTACAAATTTAAGATGACCCAGAATATGAAATTTTTACCATAGATAGCTTACTAATTTATGTGAATATGCTCCAGAGTTCAGGGTCTGAAACGTTACATAAATTTTTTTATAGTGAAAATTCCGCAATGAATCAATTCAGGATGATTCCAGAACCCTCTCTTACACAAGATGTATCTACGAAAGTGTAAGGCCTCAGGAGCTGAAATTTTAACCCAACGTACCTTGATCCATCTACTAAATATCCTCCAATATGTTCCTTCTGAAAGGTTGTATAAAAATAGTTAATGAAAAAATTCCAAGGTGTCTCTGATGTAGTAGAAAAAACTCAAGACCTTGAGCTCCGATACGATATGTTAGGAACCAAATATCAATATAGCATAGAAAAACCTCAGAATAAGCACTCAACACCTTTAAAAAGAGAGAATTTCAGGTAATAAGCGTCTTTGAGGGGGAAACATCCTTATACCCCACATAAATGTCCAAATAAAATATGATTCCAAATGAAAATGTCTCCTTAGTATATATAGGAGACTAGGAGGTACAATTACAACTAAAGCCAACATAAATAAAATAAAATTACTAATGTAATATGACCCAATTAAGGGTTAATGAGCCACTATTTAGGGCTTAACAAGTTCTAACTCAACACGAGCATCCTGTGGCATACCATAGTGAGACACTCTCTGATACTGTCTGGAAATACCCCACACATGACAAGGAAATATATTCCATTATACAAGCCTGCCATCAATGGAAAAATTACATCCTCGGGAAAGAGACGATCATACACACTGATCACAAGCCTCTGTAGTTCATACATACACAGGGGAAATTGTAGAACAACCTCCATTAGAAGTGGTCCACCTACCTGCAGCTGTTCTATATCAACATCAAGTATAAGACATGTATCTCCAATCGTGTCACTGACTTCCTCAGTTGGCCTCTTGTGGCTGTACTCACCAATATGCTCTAGTACTATGGACATGAAGCATCAGAGTGGCCCCAACTTTATCAGCAAGATCCAGAATTTTCCACCACATATCAACTCTTGTGTACAGGAGCCACTGTCACTGATTTTCACATTCAAGACAGACTCTTATGCCAAATGGGCCATATCTGTGTTCCTACAAGTGAGCGTGAAAAGATGATTTGGGTATCCCACTATAGTTGGGTGGCAAGACATTTTGGCATAGAGAAAATAGTGGTTGTTCTTCATAAACATTTTTATTGGCCAAAACTTCGACAAGACGTCAACAAGTATATTAGATCTTGCATTTCCTTCGCCATTGCCAAGCCAACCATCAAGAACAAAGTCTTATACACCCCTTTTCCTATTCTTAAGAAGCTGTGGGAATCCATGTCAATGGATTACATGTCTGGTTTTTCATCTACCAAGCACAGGAATGATTGTGTGTTTGTGGTCGTTGATCAATTTTCGAAGATGGCCATCCTCACAGCTTGTAAGAAGAATGTCACAACGACAGAGACTGTGAAGCTCTTCTTCGAACGAGTTTGGGACCACTTTGGGATATCACAGACCATCATCTCTAACCAAGAAAAAATGTTACTCAACACTTTTTGGATGAGTCTCTGGTCTCTGTTGGACACCAAGCTCACAAAATACACTGCTTTCCACCCCCAAACTGATGGCCAAACCGAGGTCGTCAATTAGATGATTGTGCACATTTTGCGCATGTACAATTATAAGAATACCCGTACATGGGACGAGAGTCTTCCATATGTCCAACACAGCTACAATAGGGAACTCCATAGTTCCACTGGTTATAGCCCATTTTAGGTGGGTCTGGGATTTCAACCCTTGGGATCCATTGATGTTGCACTTCCTCTTGTCACCGAACAGACAGACTCTTCCCTTGATTAGTATGCGATCGACAAAGCCACGATATTCACTGAGAGGATTCATCACATCCGCCAACAGGTGTAGGAGATTTTGTAGAAATCCAATGCTAAGCACAAGAAACACCATGATCAACATAGGGTACCACAATAGTTTTAGGTTGGCGACAAATTCTGGTTACATCTGCAAAAAGAGTGTCTCACCGGGCCCCATCAAAAGGTTCACCCACTTTGTTATGGTACTTACACTGTAATAACTGGATTTTGAATTAACGTTTAAATTTCTACCAATTTACTGTAATTTCTGTAATTTCTATAAGCTTTACAAATAAGTAAACTTTTCAAAATTTTCAAATTATCTCTACACTTATGTTAACACTTACACAAGTAGAATTTGGAAATAAGTAATAAATCTAAGTAAACAATTCATGAATTTGAATTTACATACCTCACTCTGATGCTATCTGCCTCTTGATGCTATCCGCCGCTTGAACCTGACGCTGCTCCTTAGGACACCCCAAAACCAGCCACCCTACCGACTAGTACGCCTAGCCCTAGGACATCAATGGATGTCCTAGCCCTCCGAGCCCAAAACCTCTTCAGCCCCCCCGATGCACTGTAAACTCCACTGTAGATTTCACTCTCCAATCCTCCAAGCTTCCCCCTCTCGTAGAATTCCCTTCTCCCCCCGTCTCGTAGAATGAATTCCCCTTCATAACCCTTCTCCACCTCCCTTATTCCTCCTTCACCGCCCTCCCACATTCACTCCCACCTAACTCTTTATTACCCTTATCCCCTTCGTAAAGGCCTTATCCCATTATTAATTGCCTTATCCCTTATTTAAATGTTTCCCTTTTACGTATTGGTTACGTTATCCCCCTATGGGATACGTAACCCCAT
>ML776639.1:949377-982026 GCA_009831015.1 Picea engelmannii
TCATAAACTCACTCCATCGCCTTTGCCTGGAATTCAGATCTCTTTGAGTGAAGAGATGTTTTAAACTTTGATGGTCCGTTTTGAGCTCAAAGTTTCGCCCAACAAGATAGTGCCTCCAAAGTTTCAGAGCTAGCATTACAACTTCCAACTCTAAATCATGAGTCACGTATAGCTCCTCATGTTTCTTTAAATTCCTTGACACATAAGCTATCACTCCTCCATCCTACATTAGCATGACCCCCAACCCTTGCTTTGAGGCATCCATGCAAACTGTGAAGTCCTTTTCCATATCCGACACTCGTAGAATTGGCGCACTAGTTAGTAACCTCTTAAGCTCAATGAATGCACTATCACATTATTCTGTCCATTCATAATTGACCCCCTTGCATTGCAAGGTGGTGATGGGTTTCTCTATTTTTGAGAATCCTTCCACAAATCTCAGGTAATAACCTGCTAGCCCCATGAAGCTTCTCACCTCCTGGGAAATTTTCAGGACTGGCCACTCCATAATGGCCTTTACCTTTTCTGGGTCCACTGAGATTCCTTCACCGAAAATGATATGACCTAAATAATGGATCTCTTTCTGGAAGAAGGAACACTTCGACAGCTTCCCATACAATTTGTTCTCTCTAAGGCAGGACAACACTATTCACAAGTGTTCCTCATGTTCTCTTTCATTCTTGGAATAGATGATGATGTCATCTAGAAATACTTGTACAAAATGGTCTAAGTACTTCCAGAATATGTCGTTTTGAGGCTCATGAATACTACTGGTGCATTGGTCAACCCAAAAGGTACTAAAATAAACTCGTAATGTCCAAACCGAGTTCAGAAGGCAGTTTTTGGGATATCACCTTCCTTAATCCTTAACTGATGATACCCTGATCACAAATCGATCTTTGAGAATACCACTGCTCCTTTCATCTGATCAAAAAGGTCATCTATTCGCGACATCGAGTACCTATTTTTCACTATAGCATAGTTCAAGTCCTTGTAGTCTATACACAGTTGTAAGGATCCATCCTTCTTCTTTACTAAAATTACCGGTGCGCCCCAAGGTGAGACACTGGGCCTTATTATCCCTAAGTCCAATAACTCTTTCAACTGCATTTGCAATTCACAAAGTTTCGACGCTGTCATATGATACAGAGTCTTGGAGATTGGTTCTGCACCAAGTTTTAGCTCAATAGTAAAATCAAGCTCCGTCTCCGGAGGTAACCCTGGTAACTCGTTCGAAAAAACATTTTTAAATTCTGACAATACTGGGTACTGATCCAATGAGGATCCCTTCCTTTCATTCACTACTTCCACTACATACAATCAACACCCTTGCCTCAAGAATCGCTTAACCTTCATAGTTGATATAAAGCAGAACGACACTTTTCTCTGTACACCCTAGATCTCTACTGGTCTTCATTCATCATCGACACAAAGCACCCTGTTTGTGAAACAATCTACCAAAGCTTAGTGAGCTGCTAACCAATCCATTCCAATGATTAGGTCATATGCCCTGAGAGCAGTGACATATACCTTTAACCTGGTAGTACACACTCCCAGGTCTACTACACAATTATTGACACTAGGTCCTACTGCTTGTTTTTCCCCCGAAGCCATCTCAACTTGTTTAAAGTCATCGTGCTCATAGGCTGCCAAACCACTCTTTTCTAATGCAGATGGTGAAATGAAACTAACTGTCACACCAGAATCAAACAAAATCTTAACATTGATATGATTTAGCGTACCTAATGACTCCACCACCGTGGATTGATGTTCGGCCTGGCGGTTATTAACTACTGTGTAAATCTGGTGGCTACTACTTGATCTCCCCATCGATGCCTTTCCTTCTCCATGCACAAACCCTGATTGTAACTCTGGGCAGTCACGCTGGTAATGGGGTCCTCCGCACCCCCAACAGGTAACACGAGATTGAACCTGTGCACTGTTATGTGACTGTCTCTGAAATGAGTTCCTTCCCCTGGAACCCCTGCCCCTACTCGTTGTTCCTTGAGATGGTCGTGGACCTGTCTGCGCCGTTGGCGATGAACGAGAAGCTGCACTCGCTGCCATTGAAATCCATGTAGCTACTATCCTTGGCATGACTCTGTTACCATATGGCGGTGGCCTTGAGCCCCCTCCCCTAGGAAATGTCCTCGAGGCCTTTTCTACGAATCCAGGGCGATGCAGAAATGTCGGTCTTGTACCCCTGGTTAAGTTCATGTGTTCTTCCGCATAACGCGCATTTTCCACTACTTCTGCTATTGAAGACGGTTTCCACATCCGCACCATATCTCTTATCTTAGGGTTCAATCCATGGATGAAGTGCTTTTCCTGTTGTTGGTCATTATCCATATACGAAACATACTTGACCAGTTCCATAAATTTGATCTCATATTCTTCTACAGTTCTGTTTCCCTGTACTAAGGCATGAAATTCCCCTACCTGTTGTTCCTCGTAGTATGCTGGTAGATATTTCCTTCAGAACCTCTCCTCGAAAAGTTCCCAAGATACTGTGTCTGGGGTAAGGTGCAGTTATCTTTCCAGGTTTCCCCACCAGTTCAAGGCGCTGTCTCTTAACTGAAAAATTGTGATCTTTGCCTTTGAGTTGGACGCATAGTCCCTTAAGGCAAAACACCTTGTCATGCCTTCCAACCATGCTTCCGTGCGTCCACTGGCGCGACCCCCGACAAACTCCAGAAGTTTGATCTTCTGCAATTCTCACGTGATGTCTTTGGGTGGAGGTCCTCCCCCTGAATCCCTTGATGCTTCTGGATTACCCATTCCAGACAGTGGGGGTTCCACTTCAGTCACTGCCGATTGTCGCCCCTTTAAAGTCTCATTAATGGCTTCCAATGAGCACAGTATGAGAGCTAGTTCGGGCGATGGTGGTGGTGGCGCTGGCGGTGTTTGCGGTGCTTGAGACGACGCTCCCCTGCCTCGACTCCCTCGAGTCCTGACCATCCTGTATGCTTTAACCTGCATCAAACAAAGTTGTCAGGGTCAGTTCCAGGACGCTTCAAATTGGTGCTACTTAAACTAGAAACAGGGTTAGGCGTAAGTTTTCTTTACTTGTCTGTAAATAGACATTACTCCTTTAGGGGATTAGCTAGGTTAGGATTAGGATTAAGTGTCTAAGCTTGATTTCTTCGCCCCTATGAAAAAAACTATTGGTTCCCTTTCCCTGTAGCTACGCTAGCCTTGCACCATACTCGCCAATTCCTATGCTTACTCTCCTAGTGCATATGCCGCCTCCTTCCCGCTTGTCCTAGTCTAAGCCCTTTTAACTTTTCACTTATAAATAAATATCCTCCGATGCTTGACTCAGGAGCTTTTCCTTGGCGCGTAGTGTTGGCGTTGTCGATTGCTGCATTGAGATTTAGTGTTGACTCTCACTAGTGGAATGGGGTGGAGGGACTTGGCGCTCGGCTCGATGAATTGTGTGTACAGTCTCGTGAACCTGATGCTTGGACAATCAGAGTTTATACTTGGGATACAAAGATCAACGGCACCAAATAATCCTTTACCTTGATTTCCGATGCATTCACTAATTATGATTCAAATTGGTTAGCTGGCTCCGGATCAATAAGTTAGGTAATAAGCCAGTTAGTCTTAATCTTCATACTGTATCTTCCTAATAATAATACTACTCTTATCCCGACAGTGTTACCATTAATCTAAATAAGTAAAAGAATTTATTTGTAAAGACTTATGAGGGCGCGTTGGTGTTAGTGTTCTTTTTAAGGCGCTTCGCTTGGTGGGGGTCGTGGGTTCAAAACCCTTTAATTAAGTGAAATAATTCAATTTTTTTTTTGTTTTACTTATTTAAAAAGACAAAATACTTAATTAAATTGGTTAAATTAGCATGTGTAAAGACCTAATTAAATGAAATTAATTAAAATTTTAAACTAAAAACAATTTAACTTAAGAATTTAACCAATTTAACTTAACCAATTTAATTATAATTAACTACATATAATTAAAATTAACTTAAATAATTCTAATACCAACCAATTTAATTTAAGAATTTAAAATTAAAATAAATAATTCTGAATAATTATAATTAAAATAATAAAAAAATAAAATAAAATTAAAACAATTAATTTAAGACAATTAGAGTTTTTTTTTTTTTTAAATAAAAATAAAAAAAATTACTCGTGAAATTCTACATATATAAGAAATCAACATCGTGGGTCCTCGCATGAGGCCCATGTGCCCCCTACCCCATGTGCTCATCCCTTTCGAGACTCCTCTTCGTGGCCTCGTGTGCGTTGGTGTTGGTCTGGTCATGGCTTTGTGCATGGCGGTGGCGCTGAAGAGCTACTAAGTATAGAATCATTGGTATCTTTGGAGGATTTTTGGCGAGATGGACGCATTTCTCTCATCCTTCCATGAGAATTCAATCATGGTTGATGGCAACTGAATGCCACCATGCGCATTTGTACATTCGAGGTGGGATAATGGCAGAGCAGACGGCTAAGTGCTTGGACATTTCAAGCTGGTTGTTAATGCCTGGTAAATTGGCAAGAGCTTCAATCCTTTCTAGGGATCCTGCACTACAATCCATTGTCACTGTAGGAAATCGTTCCCTTCCAGAGAAGGTAAATTTAGTGGTATATCTCTCATCAAAACCCAGGTTGGTCATCATTCTAATATCCATTGAAGTTGTCTCTAGTTGTTTAGAAATTTGTTGTTTCCTGGTAATTGTGGGTAAAATTGAGATTTTTTTCAGGGATATGTTTCAGTGTAAATGCCCGTTCTCTTCTAGACAAGGTAATTTCTGAATGCAATTATCTCCTCGAATTCTGGGTTGGTCATCATTTAGTTTCCCTGCATATAATCTAAATGTTGTAGAAGTAAAAACACACGATTTCCTTTGAGCTCTTTACGAGTTGATGCATCGTCACAGCTAATCTGTGGATCAAGTTTTTTTTTCTTCCAGGGTTTGAACTTGTAGTGTTCGTTAGATTTAACAAAAGAAAATGCAATCTCTGGCTACATGCGGCGTCTGTTTTACTCAGCCGAATTCCCTTGCCGATGGCTTGGATAAATTTGGAGCTAATAAGAACGGTATAAACGGTAGGACTTTCGTCAATTTGTCCAAATATTTGAGATGTCTGCTATTCTGTGTGGCTGAGCGTAGAGGGTCGTCTTCAAGAATCAAGGTTTTTGCTTAGGAAAAAACAAGCTCAGAAGATGGACGTGAAATTGTCATACAAGATGATTCAGACGAAACAATCTTAGAAGATGGATGCAAAATTGGCATACAAGATGATTCAGTGAGTTTACATAAAGATCAAGGTTTGTGTTATTTATCTCAGTTATATTTCTTTTCCATGTTGAATCTATGATTATACAAACTCGTGAAAGCGGCATGCAATGTGAGATGTCCGTTGTCTGCAACTTAAAAGGTGGTGTTGTGGAAGGCTCCTAACTTGTGACACGTCGTCTATCTCGGTCCAAGTACCTTTGTGTTGTATATACAGTCAAGACAGTCTTGACAGCTATGCTGTCATCCATTGTGTGTTTCTTTTTTTATTTTTATTTTGGGGAGATCTGTGAAATCATCGTCATTCCCATGCTTCCTATCGAGATTTGTTTTTCGGCCTTAGCCTCTCACGTGAATCTTTTGTGGAAAATTCAATAATCTGTAACAACCCTAGTTGTATTCATATTTCACTTGTTTTACTTTGGTAAAATTTTTTTTACATTTTCAATTCGTATTGTTTATATATATTTAGATTTGTTTATATATAATCAAAATAATAGTGTGTTTGGTTTGCAGGTTAGGTGGAGCTGGAGTTGGAGCTGGGAACTTGGCCCTTAAGTCCCCAGTGCTTCAAGCTGAAGCTCTGATACCATGTGTAGTAGCCGTAATAAAAAAAAAATACAAAATTTAATTCTAATTTAGCATATAATTCTTTCTTATACTAAAATAATTCAATCACCAACATTTGAGCATATGATATTCGACAATAAAATTAAAATTTTATTCACAACATAAGAATTACTCAGCAGAATAATTAAATTACCTCTCCTTGATGCTAATTCCCCCGTTGATCTGGTTGTTCGTTGCTGAACTGTGTCAAACACTGCCCAAACCGAGTTTCCACCCTGCCAACTAGGACAACTTCCTAGCTCTAGGATACCATATGGATATCCTGGCCCCTGTGCCCAAAACCTCCAACAGACTAGTGCCCCCTGTAATAATCCTCCCTGACTACAGAACTCAAACTCTCCTCCCTCGAAATCCAAGAGAACCCCCAAAATAAAAAATTTCCCGTAGAATGATAATCCTCTTCCCCCAAAAGAATGCCTTCCACCGTAAGGTTCTCCCCATCATATTCCCCCTTCACCGACTCCCTGCTCCTTCATTACTTTCCTTATCCATTTATTTATTATCTTATCCTTTTGTATTTATTATCTTATCTTATATTTAATGTCTTATCCCTTCCCGAATACATAAGTCTTTAACCAATTAAGCTTATTAACCTCTTTAATTCTTTACTTAATTAATTAATGAGTCAATTAATAATTAATTAGTCCTTGACATACATGAACAAGTAATTAATAATGATTAATTAGTTAATATTATTTAAGAAATAATTATTGTTTAGCTAACCTTTAGGACAGTTAGATTATTAAATTAATTATAATTAATAATCCTATACATCTATTTAAGCAGGGTCATTACATTTTTGGAGGAGCAAAAGTGACCACAGTTCACAAAACTGAAATTTTTTATTTACTTGACATTTTATACACTCATGAATATAAAAAAAAATGGTTTATTGAAAATTTTCCAGAAGTGCACATATTGAGAGATAGTTAGTTTTGCTAAAAATTCAAAGTCCGGAAAATGGGTAGAAAAAGGACAAAATGGTTGTTTCCAAATTGCTACAGTTTTTGACTGGAGCATCAGATTCAAAATTTGAGAGTTGTTATGAATTCCTTGTCATTACTCTTATCTATGCCTGCTATAAATTTTTTCTCTATTTCCTAACATATTTTCTTCTACGGCTGACTGAAGTTGGGATTTCAATAAAATTACACCAATGGAGAAAATGCACAAATGGGGTGAAAGTGGATTTTTCAGGAAGCCATAACTTTCATCTCAAAGATAGGATCAGAGCATGAGTATAGTCGTTGGAAATATGATTTAGAGTATAATAACATGAAATTATTATAATTTGGAGAATTACGATATAAATATTCATAAATTGAGCAGGAAAAAAAGGACCTGTAGCATTAATTGACAGATTTTTATGATTGCATATTTCTAACAAAAATGGTTGCTTGCAAATTTTGTAGAATTAGGGGGTATAATAATACCATTTTAGGATAATAATGCATATTAAATAAATGAAGGAAGGAGAGGGATCCTTCAATCATGATAAATAAACCAAAGGCCAAAACATCAATGTTGGTAATGCAGAGACATAATCAAATGGACACAAGGTCAGAGGGGAGTAAGAAACATTAATAGAGACTGTGAGAAGCCTGAGAATATAAGTACAGAGCTACAAAGTTGAAAATGAGAGAATGGATCAAACTCAAGACAGGAGGAATATGGAAGATATCATGAAAGAAGAGATAACTACATAAGAGTTGGTTATTTAAGAAGTGCTAGCATAAATCATAGACAACACTCACCTCACTTAGAAAGGAAATTTTATACATTTGAAGATTCCATAAGTAGTCCATAGGTGTCTCTTGTTAGGAACAAATGAATAAGACATGACTTTGATAGTTTGCAAGGAGAGTTGAGGAAGCTTAAGCTACCATCCTTTGATGGTGAAAGAGAAAGGGAAGATGGTTTTGAAGCATGGTTTCTTGGAATCAGGAGGAATTTTCAATTGCATAACTACTCATCAAACCTAGAAGCCATAATTTCCACTTACCATCTACATGAAAAAGATGCTATGTGGTGGGATCAACTTAAGAAAATTGAGCACATAAATGACAGCAGGATCACTTGGACAAAATTCAAGAAATATTTTCAGAAGGAGTACCTTTTAGATCACTTCTATGAAAAGAAAATTCAAGAGTTATTTCAACTTAGGCTAGGAAGCATGACCACGACAGTTTATGAAAATAAGTTATTGGGATTATTGAAGTATGTGGGGTTTATAAAGGATGAGAAGGTGAAAATACACAGGTTTTTGAGTGGACTGTCTTCATTATATAAAGAGAATATTCAATATGATGAGCCTAGGAATTTGAATGAGACCATTAGGAAGGATGAGTACGTGTATGAGAAATTAAAGGGAAGAGAGTATTTGTAGAAATCTTGGAAGGACACGAATAAATAGAAGTTTGATTAGATAAACAAAGGATTCAAACCTCCTTTCATCTCAAAGATAGGATCAGAGCATGAGTATAGTCGTTGGAAATATGATTTAGAGTATAATAACATGAAATTATTATAATTTGGAGAATTACGATATAAATATTCATAAATTGAGCAGAAAAAAAAGGACTTGTAGCATTAATTGACAGATTTTTATGATTGCATATTTCTAACAAAAATGGTTGCTTGCAAATTTTGTAGAATTAGGGGGTATAATAATACCATTTTAGGATAATAATGCATATTAAATAAATGAAGGAAGGAGAGGGATCCTTCAATCATGATAAATAAACCAAAGGCCAAAACATCAATGTTGGTAATGCAAAGACATAATCAAATGGACACAAGGGCAGAGGGGAGTAAGAAACATTAATAGAGACTGTGAGAAGCCTGGGAATATGAGTACAGAGCTACAAAGTTGAAAATGAGAGAATGGATCAAACTCAAGACAGGAGGAATATGGAAGATATCATGAAAGAAGAGATAACTACATAAGAGTTGGTTATTCAAGAAGTGCTAGCAGAAATCATAGACAACACTCACCTCACTTAGAAAGGAAATTTTATACATTTGAAGATTCCATAAGTAGTCCATAGGTGTCTCTTGTTAGGAACCAATGAATAAGACATGACTTTGATAGTTTTCAAGGAGAGTTGAGGAAGCTTAAGCCACCATCCTTTGATGGTGAAAGAGAAAGGGAAGATGGTTTTGAAGCATGGTATCTTGGAATCAGGAGGAATTTTCAATTGCATAACTACTCATCAAACCTAGAAGCCATAATTTTCACTTACCATCTACATGAAAAAGATGCTATGTGGTGGGATCAACTTAAGAAAATTGAGCACATAAATGACATCAGGATCACTTGGACAGAATTCAAGAAATATTTTCAGAAGGAGTACCTTTTAGATCACTTCTATGACAAGAAAATTCAAGATTTATTTCAACTTAGGCTATGAAGCATGACCATGGAAGTGTATGAAAATAAGTTATTGGGATTATTGAAGTATGTGGGGTTTATAAAGTATGAGAAGGTGAAAATACATAGGTTTTTGAGTGGACTATCTTCATTATATAAAGAGAATATTCAATATGATGAGCCTAGGAATTTGAATGAGACCATTAGGAAGGATGAGTACGTGTATGAGAAATTAAAGGGAAGAGAGTATTTGTAGAAATATTGGAAGGACACGAATAAATAGAAGTTTGATTAGATAAACAAAGGATTCAAACCTCCTTTCAACAGAAATAGCCCAAATAAAAATCAGCAAGGCCATCCTTCTAAGGATGAATCCAAGAGAGAAGACTCCTTGGGAAAAAGGGGGATACCACCAATATAATGTTTTGGATGAAAAGAAGATCATCTATACAATGATTGTCCTCAAAGAAAAGATAAAGTGAAGATCATGCACAACATCCAAGAGGATACAATAGTAGAAGACATGGGAAGAATATGTGCAGCCTTAGAAGATCAACAAGCAGAGTATCAATCCAATATGATCAAGGTGGAAGGTAATATTATTAATCATCTTGTTTCTATTTTAATTGAATTAGGAGAAATCCATTGTTATATTGATACTAAAATAATGGATATATTACATTTGGAGAAAAGTAAGCTTGAAAAATCAAGTTTTGTTTAGCTAGCCATTGGAACCAAAAGAAGGATCATTGATATGGTCATAGGTTGTCCCATAAGTATTAAAGAAGTAAATACTAATGATGATCTAAATATTATACCATTTGGATCTTATGACATTCTAATTGGAATGGATTGGTTGGGAAAACATCATGTTGTCCTAGATTGTCATAACACGACATTTACATGTCTTGATGAAGAAGGAAAACAAAGCACTGTGAAATGAATTCCAAGACCCATTTCTATAATGAATATTTCAGCCTTACAATTGAAGAGATGTTTCATGAAAGGATGTCAATTGTATGCAGCCCATGTGGACGAGTCAAAAAATACAAAAGGGCCAAGCCTTGAATATTTTTTGGTACTGTGATAGTTTGAAGATGTATTCCAATAAATACTAAGGTTGCCACCAAAGAGGGAGATATATTTTTCTATTGATTTAGTACTAGGACCTAACCGAATATCAAAAAAACCTTACATAATGAGTACACTCGAATTGAAATAATTACAAATGCAGTTGGAAGAATTATCGAAGAAATGATACATACGTCCAGGTATTTCACCTTGGGGAGCACCGATACTCTTTGTCAAAAAGAAGGATGAAACATTGAGGTTATGTATTGACTTTAAACAACTAAATAAATACATTGTGAAGAACACATACCCTTTACCCACAATTGATGACCTCTTTGATCAACTAAGAGGGGAAAATATATTTTCAAAGATAGACTTGAGAAGATACCACTAGGTAAGAATCAAGGAAGAAGACATCAATACGACAACCTTTAGAACTAGGTAAGGGAATTATAAATTTATAGTGGTGCCATTTGGACTGACCAATGCACCAACTATCTTTATGTGCTTAATGAATGGCATATTCAGAAATTATTTGGATACATTTATCATAGTATTCTATGATGAAATACTTATCTATTCTAAGTCAGAGGAAGAGCATAAACATCACTTGAGATTTGTATTGTAAGTGTTGAGGGAACATAAATTGCATGCCAATATTAATAAGTGTTAATTTTACCAAGAATAAATCCATTAGTTGGGACACATTATTTCAAAACAAGGTATAGCAGTAGATCCGAAGAAGATTGAATCCATTAGAGGATGGATACCACCTAAGAATGTTTAATAAAACATATATTTTATGGGATTAGATTGTTACTACAAAATATTTATAGTAGTGTTCTCTAAGATTGCTCATCCCATCACTTATTTGCAAAAGAATGGAATTAAATTTGAATGAACAACTAAGTGTTAATAGAACTTTAATTTGTTGAAAAAATTACTTACTTGTACACCTATTTTAAATATTTTTGACCCAAATGAAAGTTTTGTGGTATGCATAGATGCATGCAAGGAAGGAATTTGTGGAGTCTTCACTCAAAACGAACATGTCATTGGTTATGAGTCCAAAAAGCTTAAAGAACATGAGAGGAACTATGCCACACATGAATTGGAGCTTTCCACCATTGTTCATGCATTGAATATGTGGAGGAATTATATCATGGGAAAGAGATTTGAATTAAGGATAAACCATAGTGATATGAAATATATTTTTAAACAACCAAATCAGAATGCCGGGAAAACGAGATGGCTAGAATTTTTAAGTGAATGTGATTTTGAAGTCAAGAATATTAAAGGAAAGTAAACTAAGGTTGTTGATGCACTCAATAGAAGACTACATCTCATGCATGCTACAACCATTAGTATTCATCAGTTAGATTTGAAGAGAAGAATTTTAGATGTTGTTGTTATAGATCAACATTAGCTACAGGTAAAAGAAAGCTTACAGCAAGAAAATGTGCAACATAAAATTAAAGAATATGAGACAAAGGAAGATGGATTACATATGCATAAAAATAGAATTTATGTTCCTAGTTCTAGAGAACATAAGAATTTGGTATTAAAAGAAATGCATAATGTTCCGTATGTTGGACATACCAATTACCATAAAATGATTGCAGCAGTAAGAAGCCAATTATTTTTTCCAGGAATGAAGAAAGATGTTGTTGATTACATTTCCAGATGTATGAAATGTCAGAGAGTGAAGGTTGAAAATAGAAACCCAACGAGGTTTCTAAAACGATTACCAATTCTAGAGAAGAAATGGGAAGTGGTAACCTTTGATTTTATAACTAAATTTCCCAGGACAACAAGGCAACATGATTCAATTATGGTAGTGGTTGATAAATTGACAAAGGTTGATCATTTTGTTCCAGTAAAAATGACTCATACAACAACTAATATTGCAGAAATTTACACGAGGGACATTTCTAGGTTACATGGGATACCTAAGTCAATTGTTTCAGACAGAGATACAAATTTTACTTCAAATTTATGGAGGGGATTGTCTAAAGGATTTGGTACAAATATGAATTTTATCATTCCTCTGTAACACACCTGACCCCTAAGTACCCTTTTTAAGGATGGGGAACCAAAATTTTTCTTTCCTTTATCATTTAAAATCCTCTTTCTAAGATCTCCTTCCTCTTCTGTTCATCAAGAGCTATCTAAAAAACTACTACCTTGTTCAGATCCGAGCTCTGTATTGGGAGTTACACCCTTCCAATATCTTTAGGCATTATTTGTCATGGGCCACATGGCACCGACATGGGTCCATATCATTTGCACCATCCCAAGTTCCCCAAAGTCCCGGAGATCACTAGAACTCCTACATATATGGTGGAAATCCATCCACAGTTAAATCCACCGAAAAAACTTTGCCCTCATTTAATGTACATGCTTATGAGAATTCAACATTTGGGGCTTTAGCGCTGAATGCCCCTTTTTATTTCTACGTGCATATCCTCCAGAGCCCCGAAGCCCTAGAATTCTTCCACATGGCTCTGACCTTCATCTCTTTTGACTTATCCATCTACACCACCCCAAATCTCTGGAGTCTCGAAACTCCGAACTCCCAGAGATTTCACACTTACATGTGGTGGAACATTAAATGCAGAGACATGGGTAGGTGGGTCTGGGCCTTCAACTGTTTTAACTCTAGCATCCCAACATCCTAAATTTCTCGAAGTCCTAAACTCTCGGTATCCCAATTACTCCATGGGCCTTTGGCCAAGTGAACGTGCGCCAAGGTAAGGGATGACACACGATAAAGGAAGAGATGACAAGTGGACCCATCATTGGGTGACACATGTCATGTTCTAATGGGCACATAGGTTCTGTGAAAAGTATGAATCAAGGTGACACATGACACGTCAAACGTGGGTCCATGTCACCCTGGGTGATGTCAGCGTGCCACGTCACTCCAGAATGATTACCTTCCAATTCCCCTTATATCCCACGGTTGAGATGTGTCCATGTAGATCCATAGATCTACGCCCCTCATTACTTCAAAAATTTGACATTTGGGGGTGTTAATATTATGGTAGCTTCGAGAGGTATGAACCTCTAATGTGACCTATGCCGAGACTAGAATCCTCTGGAAGGAAATAAAGAATTGAAGGAAACCCTAGACAAGTTGTCGGCTGGATAAATACATTTAAAATGAATTTATTGATACCCAGAAGGAGAAGTCGGCCCTAGTTAACCTGCCCAGTTCACTATAAATACAGGGCGCCATTTCTCATTATTCATCATCTCAGCAGTTGCAGAGAGAGCTAAATCTGCATAGGCAGTTGTAGGCAACAACAGTTTGGTGCACAAGTTTCTAGGAGAGCTGGGAAAGGGAGCGCTAGCTTCTGGGTGGGATTATCTATTCAACTTAGTTTCTATTCTTGCTTGGTGCATTAGCCTCTCTTTTCTATTGGATTTCTACCAAAATTCTCTTCTCAGTCAAGGTCAAGGTGCTCAGAGGGTGGCTTCGTCTAGTGGTTGGGTGATGAGGGTATCACCAATGGTAAAATGAGCACAATATTCTATATTCTAACAGGTTATGGGCCCACACACCCTTCAGTCAGCCTAAAACACTGGAAGGAAACACAACCACTACTTATTGAGCTCATTGAGGAACTGTCGCTAGGGTTACTAGTAGGAGCAACTTCCAAAAGCACTGCAACTAGGGTTACTAGAAGAAGCAGTTGCATAAACCCTAATTCTCAGATCCGACACCTTGTGATGGAGAATCTCACTCAAGGAGAATATATTCAGATGCACCCTAACTTAGCGCACCTCTTAGCTCTCTCAGAAGATAGAAATGATGAAGTTGAAGTTTTCGATCAAGGCATGACCAATTACCAGTCAACCAAAGATATGTGTGAAACAATCAGTCTTTTACACTACTCAACACTCACCGAGACAATTAAAGACAATATGTGGATAATCGACAGTGGAGCTTCCAGGCACATGATGGGAGATCAAGCTAGACTCTCAAATCTAAATGAGAGAAAGACATCGTACAAAGTGGAGCTTGGAGACAAAAGTACTTACCCCATCGAAGGATTTGGACAAGCCTCCGTCAAATTGGAATCAGGTAATCATGTTCACTTAAGTAATGTTCTATATGTACCTGGTTTATAAAAGAATCTTGTATCAATATCATGTTTAGAAGACAAAGGAAATAGAATATCCTTCATGGATGGAAATGTGTTATCATGGCATAAGACTTCCAACATAGAAGATGCTAGGGTTATTGGAAGTCATGAAGGAATTCTGTATAGACTAGTAGAACGAAATGAAGAAGCTCTAATACATGACGAAGTCAACCCTAATGAACTTTGGTATAGAAGGTATGCTCATATCAATTATCAAGCATTAACTTTCCTCAAAAAAATGGTTGAAAGAATACCAGAATTGAAATCTACACATGAAGGATTCTGCAAGGGATGTTCCCTTGGGAAGAATATCAAGAGACCATTTCCAAGAAGCAATAACAGATCCAAGGAAATCCTATATCTAATACACTCTGATGTTTGTGGTCCAATTCCAGTCAGATATCTAGGAGGATCTCTCTACTACATAATCTTCATAGATGACTATTCAAGAAAGATGTGGTTGTACCTACTGAAATCAAAAGACGAAGTATTCAGCAAATTCCAAGAATTCAAGGCAGAAATAGAAAACCTTACGAGCAAGAATATCAAGACATTAAGATCATATAATGGAGGAGAATACACCTTGAAGGAGTTCATTGCAGTATGCAAATCAGTAGGGATTAGGAGGGAGCTGATTGTTCCTCATAATCCTCAAAAAAATGGTGTAGCAGAAAGAGAGAACAAATCTATCGAAGAAACAATAAAAGCCCTATTGAACGATCAAGGTCTATCCATGTTTCTATGGGAGAAGCAGCAATGATGGAAATATATGTACAGAACATAAACTCTCATCGCATATTGAAGGAAATGACACCAGAATAAGCATTCTCAGGTAAGAAACCTAACGTAGAAAATCTAAGAATATTTGGATGTCTAGTTTACTCTCATATTCCCAAAGATAAAAGGAACAAACTAGAACCCTCGGGAAAGAAGGGAATATTCATGGGATATAGTGACTCATCCAAATCCTATAGAATATATATTCCATAACAACACAAGATTGAAGTTAGCAGAGATGTAATGTTCAATGAAAGGATGGCCTTCAGAAAATCCATCGAAGAAATTATCGAAGAAGAAGAGGTTGAAGAACCTATGAAGAAAACACAGAAAACGAAAATGACGAAAAGGATCAACCTGATCATCCTATGGAGCCATGTGAAAACAATGATTCAATTATCATACTTAAGACCAAGAAGCGACCAACTTGGCTTGAAGCCACATTACAAGATGAAGAAAGAATCAAGGTTCCAGAAGGAACATCCAGGAAGAGTAAAAGACCAAAAAGATTCTCAAGCTATGCAACATATATGACGAAGCTTCTAGAGGAAGAACCTACTACATTCGAAGAAGTAGTCCAGAAGGGAAAATGGAAAGAAGCTATGGTAGAAGAACATCATTCCATTATAAAAAATGAAGTATGGGAAATTGTACCCAGACCTAAAGAAAAATCAGTGGTAACCTGAAAATGGGTATACAATATCAAACATACAACAAACAAAAGCGTGAATAAATATAAGGCAAGATTCATGGCCAGAGGGTTCTCCTAGAAGGAGGGAGAATATTATGATGAAACCTTTGCTCTGGTGGCAAGGTATACCTCCATCAGAGCTATCATATCTCTTGTCGCTTCCATGGGATGGAATCTACACCAGATGGATGTAAAGACAACCTTCCTCAATGGAGCTATTAAAGAAGAAGTGTATATTGAAAAACCTCAAGGATTCGAGGTACATTTTAGAGACACTCACATTTTCAGATTGAAGAAAGATATATATGGACTCAAGAAAGATCCAAGGGCTTGGTATACCAGAATGGACAACTATCTAACAAGACTTGGTTTCTCCAAGATTCATGCAGATCCAAACCTTTACTACAAAGTCGTGGATAACACACCTGTGATTATACTATTATATGTTGATGATTTATTCATAACAGGTGAAGAATCTCTAATTATCCAGTGCAAGAAGGAATTAGCCTCTGAATTTGATATGAAATATCTAGGTCTCATGCATTACTACTTGTGACTAGAAGTATGACAGAAGCATGGTGAAGTATTCCTTGGACAAGTAAAGTACGCAATAAAGATCCTTCATAAATTTGGAATGATGGACTGTAAGTCCATGGACACTCCTATGAATGTGGATATAATAAAGGTGAAAGTCCCAGATTCTGATCCAGTAGATCCATCTCTATATCGATAGCTAATTGGATCATTGATGTATTTGGTAAATACTTGACCATATATTTTCTTTGCTGTAAATACATTAAGTCAGTTCCAGGTGGAACCTAGACAAGAGCATTGGATAACTGCAAAGCATGTTCTAAGATATATTCGTGGGACAATAAAATATGGCTTGAGATATACTGCATCCAGTGATATCCAACTTCATGGATTCATGGAATTTGATTGGGCAGGAAGTGCAGAAGACAGAAAGAGTACTTCAGGTATGTGTTCCATATTGGGCTTCGCTATGATATCTTTGGGCAGCATGAAGCAGAAGTCTGTCACACTCAGTACAACAGAAGAAGAGTATATGGAAGCTTGTGAAGCATGCACAAAAGTAGTATGGCTAAGGAATTTAATATCTGATTTATTTGATCAGACTCCAGAATCGACCATAATATATTGTGATAATCATAGTTGTATAAGATTATCTAAGCATCCGATATTTCATGAAAGGTCGAAGCACATTGAGATCAAATACTACTTTATTCTAGATAAATTCTAGGAAGGAGAGGTAAATCTCGAGTATATCCCCACTGATGAGAAGACACCATATATCCTGAAAAAACCTTTATCCAGAATCAAGTTTGCATATTTCTGAGAGAAGATGGGGATCGTGGAAATAAATCCCTTAGCTGAAAGGGAAGACTCTTCAGGCTAGGAGAAGGTACAAAAAAATATTCTTGAAAAACATTTATTTTTGTGATTTAAATAACTCTCTAGTTAGGAGGGAGCATTGAAAATATTATATATCTTTGTAATTGAAAGTTAGTCTAGATTGGACAGATTCTTTCCTATTCGAAAAGTGGATTGAGATTTCTGATGGACAGTGACTTCCCATTGTAGTTAACATGGGATGCATACTAATTGTTGATGTATCATAGACAACGACTTCCCATTGTGGTTAACATGGGGAGTGGTCTAGGACAATCATTCTTCTTGGTAGTCACTCTGAGTAGTGGTCAAGTAGAATGGTCCACCTCACTGGACAATCATTTTTTCGAAGTTCACAGTTGTGAGCAGTTTCGAAGAATGGTCCATTTTGGAGGTTGATGCATGACAAACATTCTTTAGGGTAGACTCATTCTCTCTAGGTTACACTTTGTTTAGTGTCGGAGGAATGGCCCAGGGTGGGGAATGGTCTGGATAGTTATTCCTTAGGGTTATACATTCTCTCCAGGGTGCACTTTGATAAGTGTAGGAGGAATGGCCCAGGGTGGGGAATAGTCCAGGCTCAACAATCAGGGACAGTCATTCCTTAGGGTTTATACATTCACTCCAAGGTGTACTTTAATTAGTGTAGGAGGAATGGCCTAGGGTGGGGAATGGTCCAAACATTTCTTAGGGTTTATACATTTTGTCCAAGGTTCACTTTAATTAGTGTAGGAAGAATGGCCCAGGGTGAGAAATGGTCTAGGCTCATAAATCAGAAATAATCCTTCTTCCTTATTTGAGAATAATGAGGAAGATAACCCATTGTTGACATTCTATACTGAGGGTAGACATGCTTTCAGATCTCACAGACGTGAGTGAAAGATTGGCCCAGATGATTCCGTTTTTATCATAACATTGTTTCTATGCAGGTTGCTATTAGATGTTCGTTCTGAAGAATATATGACAGTAGATGTAAAATACTGTGGTGGATATGTTCCACTGTTCATGAGGCAGATATTCTTTCAGAACTCACAGATGTGAGTGAAAGATTGGCCCGAAGACTGCTTGTCTCCAGACAGTAGAGATATACTACTGTGGTGGATTTGTTCCACTATTTTTTACTATGTGTCATGGTTTGAGTAGTTGCGTACTATCTAAATAGACACAGGTGTGTTCTATCAATTGATATTGTACTAGTTGTCATAGGAGATTATCCAGTTGGATAATAATGACGGTGCTCGTATTGCTACCAATTTAATGGTCTGTTGTGCTCGAGACCATACCTCCCTATCTAGGAGGGAGTGTTAATATTATGGTAGCTTCGGGAGGTATGAACCTCTAATGTGACCTATGATGAGACTAGAATCCTCTGGAAGGAAGCAAAGAATTGAAGGAAAACCTAGACAAGTTGTTGACTGGATAAATACATTTAAAATGAATTTATTGATACCCAGAAGGAGAAGTCGGCCCCAGTTAACTTGCCTAGTTCACTATAAATACAGGGTAGTAGTTCTCATTATTCATCATCTCAGCAGTTACATAGAGAGCTAAATATGCACAGGTAGTTGCAGGCAATAGTAGTTTGGTGCACAAGTTTTCGGGAGAGCTGGGAAAGGGAGAGCTAGCTTCTAGGTGGGATTATCTGTTCAACTTAGTTTCTAATCTTGCTTGGTGCATTAGCCTCTCTTGGCTATTGGATTGCTACTAGGATTCACTTCTCAGTCAAGGTCAAGGTGCTCGGAGGGTGGCTTCGGCCAGTGGTTGGGTGAGGAGGGTATCGTCAATGGTAAAACGAGCACAATATTCTATATTCCAAGAGGGGGATCCGTTGTGTAAATCCCTCTTCTCTCCTACAGTGGTCAACATTGGCTTGACCACAATCTAGATCCAATGGTAAGGAGAGATCCCGACGCTTCCTTCGATCGATGGTTCGTGTTACTTTGAAACTTCAATGTTTGAGGGTTCTACCCATTTAACAGTTCCTTTTGCCAAAAGTGGTCAACATCAGACTGATCGTGAATTAGATCCAATGGATAGGAGAAGTCCCAAAGTGTCCTCATATTTACGACTCTCATCACTTCACAAGTTTGACATTTGGGGGTTTTGGTTTTATGACACCTATGTTCTCCCAAAATGGTCAACGTCGGACTAACCACAAAGTAGATCCAACAGTTAGGGAAGATCTTGAGTATCCTTGGATCTACGACTTGCATTACTTCCTGACCAGTAAGTAGGTCAAGGTTTAATGGTGGGATAGATCCCATGGTCATGGTTAAGAGACTGCCAGATGTCGATCAAATTCACAGGTAATCAAACCGGTAGTTTATCTTCGATTGGTTTTAGAGGTTGTAAATTCATAGAATCCTGGAGTTTCGAAGCCAGAATAGCTGAGCTCCTTTCAGACCTAGCGAAGGGTTCCAAGGTCTCAGTAGTATGGATTTTATAACAAGATTCGAGGCTATACACTCGTCTCTCATCCATTATTTGGTTAGGGCCGTGGAAATGATCTCTCAGTCACATGGATGGATGGTTTGAAGGAGGCACCCTCCGTCCATAGAGATTGAATTTAATAATCCTGCGAAGGTGAATTCGAGGGGTCGACAAGACTGAAGTATTTATGCTAAATCTACCCTGACTCTTGCATTACAAAGTCAATCCTTGGGAAAAATTACCTTAAGGATTTTCCAACCAATACAGAGATCGTAAACTTATTCTTAGCTTCATTTACAGACCCACGTCTAACATTTGGCATGATGCTACGCAGAGGAAAGTATAAAAACAGTCAAATGCAGGGGTTTACAGAGGAATGATAAGAATTTATAATGTAAATCAAACCCTGTAAATCTTAGTCATAGACATAGACATTCAAACCATGCATTTCAATTCCAGTGCACGGGGCAAACAAAATACTTATATATTACAGTCGATCACAGACCATTGACTGTGGGTGTTCACCTTTCCACCCAACCATAGGCTTAGAGGCATTCATTCTTATCACTCTGGCCACTCCCGTGCCAAGCCATGATATCACTAGGGAACTTTTTCTATTTCTTAGAGGCTCTCTCTTTTTCATAGCCTCTTCAAGGTTTATCATATGCTCCCTCAACATCAATCTTGCGATCTTCTGCTCAAGTCATGTTTTCTGAATTTTTCAGAGATTTTTTCTCTTGTTCTCACTAGTAACCAGAAGAACTAATTAAGCTTCTAGTTCTTCTTCTCATTTGGAGAGACTCACACGCTCTTCCTCTTTTTCTCTGCATATCCATGGTTGCACACCCCATGTGGGCTTTTTTATCCCCTAACCTAGGGATAACTAAGGAAATTATGTATCGAGGACCATAGGTCCTAGACATGGAGTACCGAGAGCCATATTGACTTGAGCCTAGCCCTAGAGGGCCCATGTCTCTTCTTCAACACCTCCACCTTGTAAGAAACAACAACATCCATCCCATCAACCTGGTCCTTCAGTAGAAGTGGGTCTTTCTCCATGAGGTAATGAGTCCGGGTATCATGGTATATGTCATTTTGATTCTCAAAACATTTTAATATGTGCATTTAATTCTTCTTACTTCCAACGTGTGCTTGCAACTTATGCCTTTCCACTTGTCCACACCTGGGGGGAATGAAAACATGCCCTAATAAGTTGGTTCCCATAGGTTTTGAGTTTCCAATGGGTGGGTTCATGAAAGGTCATCGTCCGTTCCCACCATACTTACCACTTTTCATTTTTTTCCCTCTCATCCATCCCATACATTGGTTCAGGCATTGGGTTTGCCAAGATAGAAAAGGGTTGTACCTTACCTTGTGGGAAGAAGGGGTTAAAGGCCCAGAGGGTAAAAGTAGTTGGAAAAAGATAAAATCCAAAAGAACAAAACCTTCATATGCTTTACCCAGGGATCCACGAGAAAGAAATAAAAGGATTCTCAGCAAGAAACATAGGGACCCATAAAATAATAAAATCAAGACCTAGTTGGAGGATAAAGGGTCTCATCATGCGCCAACCTATTATATCCATGGGAGTGTAGCAGTATGACACTACCATTCAGCTGGTCACCATGCCAGGGTAGTGGCTCTTGGTGGCATAGGCAAGAGAAAGGGGGTATCATTACGATCCAACCCTCTCATCTCCGTGAAATGCTCGTGGGTAACATTGTCACCACTGGTCACCATGCCAGGGAAGTGTCCCCTAACTAGTCTCTTGAAAGAAAAATCAATAATATAAAATACAAAAGGCATGAATGGGCTTGGAAACATTTTCATCCATGAAAAGGTGCAACTCACCCTCTTCAGAGGCACCCATAGGTAAGCCATGCATTCCCCTGTCATCACTGCACCCATTGCTCGTACATCCCTTACAACCTCACCCACTCGCATGTATTGGATTTGTATTTACCTGGAAACATCCTACATCCAATGAGAACTAGCCCAATAGGACATCCTAACCTCCCCTCCAAACCTAGCTTGTAGAAAAGCATAAAATCTTTGAGCACATGTCTAGGAAAATGGGGTTTTATGCACAAGTTTAAATAACTTGATTATTAGATGTGATTGACATTTCTATGATCCTTGTGACTTATGAGCCCATGAAGGGCGTACTTGTTGTTTTTATAGGGCCACACCTGAAGGACAGGTACACATGGGGATATGGTTAGTTCATACCTCCATAGGGATAAAATCCCACCAGATGGATGTTGAGACCCCAACCAAGGGTAGAGGTAGATCATATGTTTGCACTAAAGAGAGAGGAGGACATTCCACTAGAGATAGCCTGGCAGGCCTGGACCTAGGGGGTATTTCCCTTCTCACTATTATGTAGGCCTTGAAAGGGCCATGACATAACCCATGTGACCCATGAAATCACCTAGCGTTTTAGACACTTTGGAGGAAGTTGTGTGCCAAGTGGCACTTGTGGTTTGATCTAGACACCTTAGGAGGCCTAACGTTTTGTTGCTAGAGGCCAACACTGCCCTAAAAATGGCCTAACATCACCATAAAATGGAATGACATAACCTTTTATTTTTGATTTAGGGTTTTGTTATGTCATTTAATGTAAAAGCTGGATATTGTATGTAAACTAGCCACATCGACCTTTTTTGACCTAATTCTGGTCATTGAAACTGTATAAATAAGGGTTTTTTCCCTTGTATTTTTCATCATCTTTCACTCACACTTGGTTAGGTCTGAAATTTGTGCCCTATTTGGAGTTACATGACTGAAATTTAGTGTGCCCTTGTACAAGGAGGCTTATTTTGGACTATTTTGGAAATTTTCTTGGTGAAAGTGTTCAACTAGAGTGTTTGCTAGATGATTCTCGGTGGATGTAAGTAAAATATCTGCAATTCTTATTCATTGAATGGTTATAGTTATTTTTATCTTTCATTTACATTAATATTATGAAATTTCTAGATTAAAACCCTAGGAGGCTAAGCACATGTTATTGTCCTTGCCTTAATAGCTTTTACCTACTAGATTTTGCCAAGAAGCCGATTTTCTTGAAGCTTTTGCTAAGGGCCTTTCCATTGCAACACCGTAGCAAATTTTGATTCATCTAATTTGTCATTACTCCATCCTTGAGCTAAATAAGGAGGGAAACTACTTGGGCCTATGGTTACCTACACCCTAGTAGCTATTCCCCCCCTAGGGTTTGGTAGTTGAAGCCTTAGGTTACTACCACTTCAACTATTGACCTGTCTTTTCTTTGGTTCTCTTACTATCATCTTTTCCTTCAAGATTTTATGCTACCTAAAAGACTCTATTTTCCCTAAAGGTACTAATCTAAGACTTTCTATTGAGTGATTGACAAAAACCACTATCAAAACCTATAACTTAGTCTCTCTACTAACCACTCCTAACATTAGAATAACCTAATCCAATAACTTAGTTGTTGTTGTTACTAAAGTAAGATACAACCATCTATTGTAGCACTAAAATCATCTAAAAGAAAATGAAAATGTGGATTAATGCATTGCCTTACTTTCTTCTGACAAATGCTAGTATTTTGATGTTAATAAGTGATTATTCTTGGTAATTTTGAAGCCATTTTAAGGAACTTATTATGAAGATATTGTCTTATAAATATTGCTGCTACAAATTTCTGTTTGCTTCACCATTATATCAACCATTTCTTTTATTGATAAAGTCTGTGGTTTTATGAAGTACTAACATCAAGTTGTACTTGTGAAGAATATATTTTTTGTTGATTTGTTCTGAGAAGGTACATCATGATGCTTTACTACTCCACTGGTTAAAAATAGGGACTTTCTGATTAATGTGACTTGTGAGAGGGGACATTTTCATAGACATCTTAACCTTTCCTTATCAAACCCCCAGGTCACCGAGGATGTCTTCCCTAGGCCATCAACCCTAAATAGAAAGAGGCATCCTATATAGGTGACAATGATAGGATAACCTCTGTTACACCAATTTTACCTTCCATAAACCTTTCCTCTAATCAAAGTACAAATTGTGCAATAACATTTTGGTGTCATTGTCGGAGAACACTGAGTCAATTCTCCTCAAGATGACACTTCTTGGTAAACCTTTCCTCAAGAGTCTTTACTTTTTCAAAGCTTACCTGGAAACTCCACTGAGGGTGATCCCCTCATTCCTTTGATAATTTCAAGAAAATTATCTGATGAATTCACAAATGACGACCCGTAGTGGACGTCAGTACACACACTCTTCTACTACTGTAATCCCTATTACTCTTGTAAATTCTATTACCCCTGTAAAACCTCCTAAATGGTATCATAAAGAAATTTTTGGTCCTTTGGATTTAGCTAATACCCAATGAGGATTACATGATCTACCGAAGAAGGTTGATTCCTGGTTACCTATATTTTTCAGGAGAGGAAGGATCTTATGGTAACTCACACTGGACGAATTTTGTGAAGGGTTTGAATTTCACAAATCTGGACAAGAACATCCTGACACCTTTATGAGGCTCTTTACAAGATCACTCACCAGAACTGCCAGAATCTGGATTAAAAATCAACCAAGAGGGAGTTTCAAAACCCCTGAGGATATGGAAAGAGATTTCATAAGCAGGTGGTGTAAAGAGGAAAGTATAGCTTTCTTCTACTCTCAATACCTAGATATTTGCAAAGGAACCAATGAGATAATTAGGGATTTCAATGATAGGTTCAATTTTCTCCTTAGAAAACTCCAACCTGACTTTATCCTGAACGTTTCTATTCTCCAACATTACTTAAAATCCTTAGAGGTAACTTTACAGTTCACCCTCAAGCATCGATTACTCTCAAGCCTGGAAGAAGCACAAGAGATTGCTTGTTAGATTGAGGAGACCTTAGGTTCAATGATTCCATCCATCAAATTAACCTCTTGAACAACAATGACTTCTAGGAACCAAATGATGAGAGCATGATAGAACTAGAGGCTAACCTCCCAGAAATCCTTGAGGTGGAATATAGCGCTCACCCTATAAAATGGAGCACATGCTTCACAAACATGTAAGATGATTCCTTATTTTCTCAACAAAATGAATCTCTTGAGAATATGGAACCCACTCAAGACATATTTGGAACACCCGAGGATGAATATGTTGAGTACTCCTTGCCTCAAATTTATGAGAATGACATTCTTGAAGAGGAATCTCCTTTTTTGTACCAAGTAGGAAGTATGGGAACAAAATATGGGGAAACTACACCCTTTTACATTACCCTCCAAGTAAATGATTCCCTCCTCCATAACTGTTTTTTTAACCCAGATGATCCTATTAATATTATGACCAAAAGGGTCATGCACTAATTAGGTCTAAGCATATCACAACCAAACACACAAGAAGGCTTTACACGAGGCATTATTAAGGATATGAGTGTTGCTTTTCATGATTTCCTCGATGCTCCTTTTACTATTGATGTATTGGTAATATATTCTCTAATTAATTGGGGGATCATAATCTGTAACGAACTTATAGAAAACTTGACCGAAATTTTCCAAAACCAAGAGTTTGAAGCTACCATACCTCACCTTGAAGGAGGATTCTTTACCCTTCACAAAGAACCCATTACATGATGCCTAATTGAGATCCTTGGTGAGCCAGATGATCAACTCCTATGTGTTAACAATGGAATTGAGAATTGGTTCATCCAAGAAGTGAGTTCAGAAGATAAAACTACCAAGACACCTGAAGGAATGTGGACTTTATAATTTGATGAAGCTCATTCGAGTTTTGGCTCGGGGTAGGTATTGTCTTGACAACCCCATCCAATGAGACCTTATATTATTCCTATAGACTTGAATATCACTGTACAAACAATTTTTTTGAATACAAATCTTTGATCCCGAGTCTCAACTTGCCAATCGATAAAGTGTCAGACACCTAAGAGTGATAGGGGACTCAGACCTGACAATGTCACAAGAGTTACTAGATTTTGCTGCTAAGAATGAGAGACTAAAAAAGTACCGGAATTTTGCACGATCCATTGAAAAATATTTTGAAATGGTGGAAATCAAAGAATTTCCCCGAGAAGAAAACTATGTGGAAGATGCCCTGGCTATTTCCACTTCCACCTTACAACCTTGTGATGCCCCACTCCAAAACCTGTGAAAAATGGAAGTCTTGTTTAGACCTTCGATCCCTGATAACTTGGAACATTGGCAAGTCTTTGAAGATGATGACCAGATCATTAGATTCATGGAAAATAATAGAGAATTCACAAATTCACAAGTAAACTTCTTGGTTGATTCCATGAACCTAGATGTGGTCAACCTCCAAAATAACACCTTGCCAAAAGTATGTATCCCTTTAGAAAACCTCTTTGATAGACACGATGCTTTCAAGGGAAAGAAACCCAACAAACAAATAGATGAAGCCCTAGAATTCAACATTGGCACAGAGATGGACCCAAGGATGGTCAAAATAGGGAAATGAACTACTGAAAAGGAAAGGATGGAAATTCGAGACCTCATTAGAGAATTCAAGGATACCTTCGATTGGAATTATGATGAACTAAAGGCTTATAGGGGTGATGTCATCCAACATGTTATACCTTTGACGGAAGGATCCAAACTTTTCTGACAAAAGATAAGACATATCAACCCAAAATTGGAAAACCAGATACAAAAGAAACTCCAAAAGATGGTCGATGCTGGCATCATAGCTCCCATCAGGTACTTGTCATGGATGTCAAATTTGGTAATTGTCTGAAAGAAAAGTGGTGATATTCACTTGTGTGTATATTTTCGAAACCTTAACCAACTATCCTTGAAAGAAAAATACCCCCTCCCAAATATATAAAATTTGTTACAAAGGGTTACAGGGGCAGGGATGATGTCCATGTTGGATGGATTTTCTGGATACAACTAAGTCTTCTCAAGAGAGAAGATCAACTTAAAACAACATTTACCACACCATGGGGAACATTTATCTTTTTGATAATGTCGTTTGGACTTATGAATGTCGGTGATACCTTTCAGAGAGAGATGGAGTTTTCCTTTAGGGATATCATTTAGAAAATCATAGAAGTTTACCAAGATGATATCACAGTCATATCAAAAGAGAGGAAAGATCACATATCACACCTTATAATTGTTTTTGAGCGGTGTAGAAAATATGGTATCTCCTTGAACCCTAAGAAATCTGTCTTCGGGATAGATAAAGGGAAAATTTTGGGACACGTAGCCTCGGAAGGGGGAATTTATATAGACCCTTAGAGGGTCCATTCTATTAAATATGTACGTCCCCCAGCCAATAAGAAGTCCCTACAATCCTTTTTTGAAAAAATAAATTTCATTCGAAGATTTGTCCCAAACTTTGATGAAAGGATAAAACCCATGAGTTCTTTACTAAAGAAGGATACAGTGTTTAAATGGGATGATAAAGCCATTAAATATTTTGAAGACATAAAGGATGCTATCTCCCAAGCCCCAGTCTTGATTAGTCCTAACTATTCATGAGATTTCATAATATTCTCTTTTGCCTCCCTGGACACCATTGCAGGTGTCTTGCTACAAAAGGACGCCTACGACTATGAACACCCTATCACCTTCATGAGAAAATTTCTTAGGGATTCAGAGATGAATTATTCCATTACTGAGAAACAAGCTTATGCCTTATTGAAATCCCTTAATCACTTTAGAAACTATGTGGGTTATAATAAGATCAAGACTTATGTCCCTTACCCAACAATAAAAGATGTCCTATCGCAACAATATTGTATGGATACTAGGGGAAAGTGGGTCTCCAAAATCCAAGAGTATGAATTAGAGATAAAACCCACCAAGATTATAAAGGGACAAGGTTTGGCCCAGATGCTGACCGAGATCAACCAAGAGGCCATACAAATGGGAGAAAGTGAACAAATAAACATGGTAGTCAGTGATATAGAGCATGATGAATGGTATTCTGGTATAATATACTACCTTAAGAATTTGTCGTTTCCAGATCACCTAGTAGACTACAAAATAAGGGCTTTGAGACTTAGGGCCATGAAATACTGTTTGACCGAGAATGAACTTGGTTGGAAATATCTTGATGGAGTTCTCCTTATATGTGTCAATCAAGAAGAAGTTGATAAACTGTTAAAGGAATTACACTCTGGGCATTGTGGTGGAAATTTTGCAGCCCGTACTACTTCCCAGAAGATCCTAAGAGCCATATACTATTGGCCAACATTATTTGTTGATACTTACCAATATGTCCGATCTTACCATACTTTCCAATACTTTACCGGTAAACCAAAACTCTCAGAACAACCTTTAAAACTCGTGGTAGTAGAAGCTCCTTTTTAACAATGGGGGTTGGACTTTATTGGGGAATTTAAAGACAATTCAAGTAATGGCTACCGATGGATTTTAACAACCACAAACTATTTTACTAGGTGGGCAGAGTTTATTCCCACAAAGAATGCCACTGAGGAGGTAGTCATGAACTTTTTGGAGGAAATAATCATAACTAGGTTTGGTGTCGTATCCAAGATTACCACAGACAATGCCAAGGCTTTCAGTTCTCTTGCATTAGTAGAATTATGTTTCAAATATGGCATTGTTCTGTCTCATTCCTCCAATTATTATTCATAGGGAAAGGGATTAGCAAAATCGAGCAATAAAAACCTTATGAACATCATAAAGAAGGTTGTGGGTGAAAAAAAAGAGGTCTTGGGATAGAAAACTGAAATATGCCTTGTGGTAGATCAAATAACAACAAAGACCTCAACAGGAAGAACCCCTTTTGAGTTAGTGTATGGGTTAGAAGCCAAATTACTTGTGAACCTCCAAATCCCCATTATCCATTTTTCTCAACAATACATTACCGATGAAGAATCAATCCAAGGGTATGTTAACCAGTTAATAGAGTTGGATGAATCTAGAAGGACCACCCTAAGCCAAATGGAAAGAAACCAAGAAAAGATAAAGAACACCTTCGATCATAAGACAAAGGAAAGGGATTTCACCGAGAGATACATAGTGTTGTTATGGGATATGAGAAGGGAGAAACCTGGTATGCACAAGAATTTGGATGGACTATGGAAAGGTCCCTACAAGATCATGAGTGCTGCGGGAACACACTCTTTCAATCCAGGGACCATGGAAGGAGAGGCTTTGAAGTTACCGGTGAACGCTATACACATCAAAAGTTACCACCCAACAACAACATGACAGGTAATTATAGGTAAGTAGGTAGGCATTTTCTTTCATTGTGTACACCATGTGCATTTCATGCTAGAGTAGTTGTATTTTGATTTGTATATATGCTTTCTTTCATTTTTTGTACTATATATGAACCGGGGGTGATATCACCACCCCAAATGATTACTAATAATCTTATGTTGAGATAAAGAAGGTCCAATGTCATGTCAGATATTATGAGGTTCTCATGCACTCTATGATGAACAAATGTCCCCGAGTTGGAGCCAGATGTTATCCCCTATCCTAGGGATAACTAAGGAGATTATGTCTTGAGGCCCACAGGTCCTAAACATGGAGTACCGAGACCCATATTGAATTGAGCTTGGCCCTGGAGGGACCATATTTCTTCTTTAGTGCCTCCACCTTGTCAGAAAAAGAAACATCCATCCCATCATCCTAGTCCTTCAGCAGCAATGGGTCCCACTCCATGAGGTAATGAGTTCGGGCATCATGGTATGTGTCACTCTGATTCTCAAAACATTTTAATATGTGAATTTTATTATTTTTACTTCTGACGTGTGCTTGGACCTTATGCCTTTCCACTTGTCCACACCTAAGGGGAATAAAAATATGCCCTAGTAAGTTGGTTCCCATAGGGTTTGATTTTCCACTGGGTGGGTTCATGAAAGGTCATCATCCGTTCCCGCCATACTTACCACTTTTCATTTTTTTCCCTCTCATACATCCCATACATTGGTTCAAGCATTGGGTTTTCCAAGCTAGCAAAGGGTTGTACCTTACCTTGTGGGAAGAAGGGGATAAAGGTTCAGAGGGTAAAATTAGTTGGAAAAAGATAAAATCCAAAAGAACAAAACCTTCAAATGCTTCACCTAGGGATCCCCGAGAAAGAAATAAAAGGCTTCTTAGCAAGAAACAAAGGGAACCATAAAATAATAAAATCAAGACCTAGTTGGAGGATAGGGGGTCTCATAAGAAGCCAACCTATTAGGTTCACAGGAATGTAGCGATATGGAACTACCATTCAACTGGTCACCACGCTAGGGTAGTGGCTCTTGGTGGCATAGACAAGAAAAAGGGGGTCTTGTCACGAGCCAACCTTCTCGTCTTCATGAAATTCTTGTGGGTAACATTGTCACCATTGGTCACCACGCCAAGGAAGTGTCCCCTAATTAGTCTATTGAAAGAAAAATAAATAAGATAAAAAGATAAAAGGCATGAATGGGCTTGGAAACATTTGCATCCATGAAAAGGTGTATCTCACCCTCTTCATAGGCACCCATAGGTTAGCCATACATTCCCCTATCATCAATGCACCCATTGCTCAGACATCCCTTACCACCTCACCCACTTACATGGCTTGGATTTTTCTTCACCCAGAAACATCCCACATCCAATGAGAACTAGCCCAATAGGACATCCTAATGTCCCCTCCAAACCCAACTTATAGAATAGCATAATGTCTTTGAGCACTTGTCTGGGAAAAGAGAGTTTTATGCACATGTTTAAATAACTTGATTATTAGATGTGATTGACATTGCTATGATCCCTGTGACTTATGAGCCCATGGAGGGAATACTTGTTGTTGTTGCAAGGCCACAGTTGATGGATAGGTACACATGGGGAGATGATTAGTTCGGACCTCCATAGGGATAAAATCCTGCCAAATGGATGTTGATACCCCATCCTGGGGCAGAGACAGATCATAGGTTTTCACCAGAGAGAGAGGAGGACGTTCCACAGGAGACAACCTGACAGGCTTGGACCCATGGGTGTATTTCCCTTCTCACTATGATGTAGGCCTTGAAAGGCCCATGACATCACCCATGTGACCCATGATGTCACCCAACATTTTGGACACTTTGGAGGTAGTGGTGTGCCAAGTGGCACGTGTGGTTTGATCCAGAGGCCTTAGGAGGCCTAACATTTTTCTCCTGGAGGCAAACATTGCCCTAAAAAGGCCTAATGTCACCCTAAAATTGCATGACATCACCTTTTCTACTTGATTTAGGGTTTTATTACGTCATTTAATGTAAAAACTAGATATTGCATGTAAATTGGCCATGTCGGCCTTTTTTGGCCTAATTTTGGTCATTGAAACTGTATAAATAAGGGTTTTTCCCTTGTAGTTTTCATTATCTTTCACTCACACTTGGTGAGGTATGAAATTTGCACCCTATTTGGGGTTACATGACTTAAATTTAGTGCGCACTTGTAGAATGAGGCTTATTTTGGACTATTTTGGCAATTTTCTTGGTGGAAGTGTTCAACTAGAGTGTTTGCTAGATGATTCTTGGTGGATGTAAGTAAAATTTATGCAATTATTCTTCATTGAATGGTTATAGTTATGTTTATCCTAAATTTACATTAATATTATGAAATTTCTAGCTTAAAACCCTAGGAGGCTAAACACATGTCATTGTCCTTGCCTTAATAGATTTCACATACTAGATTTTTCCAAGAAGCCGGTTTTCTTGAATATTTTGCTAAGGGCCTTGACATTGCAAAACCCTAGCTTATTTTGCTTCATTTAAGCCGTCATTACTTCATCCTTGAGCCGAAGAAGGAGGAAAACTACTAGGGCCTAGGGTTACCTACACCCTAGTAGCTATTTCCCACCTAGGGTTTGGTAGTTTAAGCCTTGGGTTACCAACACTTCAACTATTGACCTCTCTTGTCTTTGGTTCTCTTACTATCATATTTTCCTTCAATATTTGTTGCTACCTAAAAGACTCCATTTTCCCTAAAGGCACTAATCTAAGACTTGCTATTGAGTGATTGACAAAAACCACTATCAAAACCTATACCTTAATCTCTCTACTAACCACTCCTAACATTAGAATAACCTAATACACTAACTTAGTTGTTTTTGTTACTAAATTAAGCTACAACCATCTATTGCAGCACTAAAATCATCTAAAAGAAAATTGAAAAAGTTGATTAATGCACTTCCTTACTTGCTTCTTACAAATGCTAGTATTTTGATGTTAAGAAGTGATTATTCTTGGTCATTTTGAAGCCATTTTAAGCCACTTATTGTGAATCTATCTTCTTATAAATATTTTTTCTACAAATTTATGTTTGCTTCACCATTATATCAGCCATTGCTTTTATTGATAAATTCTGTGGTTTTATGAAGTACTAACAACAAGTTGTACTTATGAAAGATATATTTTTTGTTTCTTTGTTTCGGGCAGGTACATCTTGATACTTCACTACTTCATTTGTTAAAACCTGAGACTTTCTGATCAGTGTGACTTGTGAGAGGGGACATTTTCATAGACATCTTAACCTTGCCTTCTCAAACCCCTAGTTCATCGGGGATGTCTCTCTTGGGACATCAACCCTAAATAGAAAGAGTCAGCCTATTGAGGTGACAGTGATAGGATAACCTATGTTACGCCACTTTTCCCTTCCATCAACCTTTCCTTTGATCAAAGTACAAATTTTGCGATAAAAATATTGATTTCCTTCTTGTTTTCCTTCATGAGTGTTCTTGCATGCCTTTTTCCTCCCCATGAAGGTTATTGACTTGTCATGTTCCTTCTGTCAAAAGAACACCAGGTCAGTCTGGGCCTATAGGAAAAATTTACTCTGTGATACTTCGGGCTGACAATTTTCTGTCTTCTCAACCAAACTGTCCATGCCTCCATTCATCAGGGTAGTTGATTGTTCAACCATG
>ML776639.1:993934-1005483 GCA_009831015.1 Picea engelmannii
ATTTTCCCATTAAACTTCTCGATCTCCATCTTCGAATTGCTTGCCATTTCTTTTCACCTGAAAAACAACACCGCAGATCTCCCACTGTAACAAGGCTTATCACAGTCCCGAGCCAAACCCTTGACGACAAAGGCATCCCCCTGAAGCCAATAAAGCTCTGATACCAAATGTAGATTCTAACCTTGTACAATATCTACTGCAAACTGATATTTAGAAAAGAACAGAAAAGATACAATGGCAAATACAAACATTACACAGAGATTTTTCACCTGGAAACCCAAACCGGGAAAACTAGCATATATTATATTGATACATTGTGTTACATTGTTTACAATACAATATACATATAGGAGCCAACGGCATCCAAAACCCTAATCCAATGACCTGGATTAGTCCAAAACCCTAATTCCTTAACCGGAAATAGAAAACCATCGGCAAAAAAAACCATGTGCCGAAAAACCACCTAATATCATGTGGTCCCGGAAATATGTCGTCCCGGAAATATGTCGGCCCGGTGAAAATATGTCGGCCAAATTTTTTTTTTTCGGGGGTGCTGCCCCCGAACCCCCGCGCGTGGGGCTCCGCCCCCCTACACCCCCCTCTAACCCCCCTGCGCACCCAGCGCAGGCGCTCAAACACTACTACTCATGCAAAGAATATAACACATACCCAACAATTCTTTCCTCATTGGTAACTTCTTTAGGCACATTGGTAAGATCATGAATTAAACGAGGTCTTGCAAAATGGAACCTTAATTTGTGTTCAGATTCACCACCAGGAAAATCTCCTTAAATCCCTTCTGACTTTCAACATTTTACTTCTTGAATTTTCAAAATTAAAATAATCTTTGATAACCTCTGATGCTTAGGTTCGATGCTCATGCTGCTTAAATGTTCCTCCTCTTTATATGAAAACAAGGACCCTACAATTCAATCTCTATATTTATGAAATCAATCAACTGTCGTTGAACGTTTTTGGACATTTGGAAAACAACCCTAAGTCTCAACTTAGACTGTGGCTGGGCGTTCGAGTAAACAAAGGCTCCTTTTGCTCAAATACTTAGCACTTACTAGATGGACCTTCTGAAATTGTAATCAGCCAATTATTTTTGACCAATCACTATTGTAAAGAGGTATATCTGTCTCTATTTGGCATTCACAATGTTTGTTACACCTTTAATCTTAAACACACCAAGTTATATTGACATCTGGACATTCTATGTAGCTGACATTGATTTTAACCCATTGTTATGAAATCATTTTTGAACTTCACCTCCTGGTGGCACTAACCCAAACTTTATTCCATCAAAATGCATTCGTCTTTCAAACATGAGTCACCTCCTTGCTCCCTGAATAGAAAAAACCAATGCAAACCTTGTCCATGTCATTTGATTAGAATGAAATAAGGGACAACCTCTGGAAGTTTTTGTGCCATTTGAGGAGGAAAATGGAGGCGAATGTGGCAGAACTTCAGTGAGATGACTGGAATAAATCCCCGCCCCATTGTAAAACCCAAATCTAGAAAAAATAGTACCACTCCGGAATCCAAACCGTATCCTTCTATTTAGCATTCTGTTAGATACTTGAGAGACATCATTTTTACACTTAGCATCCAGAATGACCCAATCCTTGGGTAATAACAATAATATATATATTTTATAGCTGGATGCTATGCACACCTAAGATTACCATTCTTACACAAATTACATGCATTCAAATTATTCTCATCTACTCACTTCCATTTGATACTCAGACTTCGAGTTAGATATGCATTGTCAGGGCTCTGGCTCTTTAATATCTAGCTATGATGGCACACTTTACTCTTGGGATATATCCCATATATGTTAGGAAAATGTACCTTCGGGTGCTTTTGTATGCTAGTGCACCTAATGACATTCAACGCGTAGTGCAAAGAAAAGGCTCCCATGTGGGTTTCTCCTCCATTTGGCTTGGCGCTTAGGCGCTAGGCTTTGGCTTAACTTGTGGTTAAATCATGATTTCTGCTGGTGTAGGTGCTTGAAAACTTGTGGACATGGACCTAAGTGCTTAATTAACTTGGATAATTGGAGATTAGCCTTCGGGCTAATATTTTTTCTTAATAAATTTTAATATAAAACCCTGTAATAAGCTCGAGGAGTCAATTTTGGCCTAAAACAGACCAAATATTGATTAAAAACAACAAGATTTTTATATTTTTCTTTGCCACCTAGTCATTATTTCATTTTCCCATGAAAAAAATATTTAAATAATTATCCTTCTTACCCTTAGAGCACAATGACCAAATCTTAGCCAACTTTCAAAACGTTTTGAAAAAAATAACATGTGCTAACACTATGCGCATATCCTCTGGAGCCCCGAAGCCTCGAAATTCTTCCACGTGGCTCCGACCTTCGGCACTTTTGAATTATCCATATACACAACCCCAAACCTTTGGAGTCACAAAAATATGAACTCCCAAAGAGTTCACACTTGCACATGGTGGCACATTAAATGCAGAGGCATGGGTAGGTGGGTCCGGGCCTTCGATTGATTTAACTACAGTGTCCCAGCATCCCAAATTTCCCAGAGTCTTGAACACCCAGTATCCCAGTTACTCCATCGTCCTTTGGCCAAGCGAACCTGTGCCAAGGGGGGGATGACACGTGACAAAGGCAGAGATGACACGTGACCCATCATTGGGTGACACATGTCACATTCTAATGGGTACATAGGTTCTTTGAAAATTATGAATCAAGGTGACACATGTCACGTTGAATGTGGGTCCATGTCACCTTGGGTGATGTCAGCCTGCCATGTCACTCTGGACTGACAACCTTCCAACACCCCTTATATCCCATGGTCGAGATGTGTCCACGTATATCCATAGATCTATGCCCTCTGTTACTTTGCATATTTAGCGTTCGGGGGATTCATTGTGTAACTCCCTCTTTTCTCCCGGAGTGGTCAGTGTCAGGTTGAACACGTTCTACATCCAATGGTCAGGAGAGATCCCAATGCATCCTTAGATTAATGATTCATGTTACTTTGTGACTTTGACGTTTGGGGGTTCTACCTGTTAACAATTCCTTTCTTCTAGAGTGGTCAATGTCGGACTGACCGCGACTTAGATCCAATGGCTAGGAGAAGTCCCAAAGCGTCCTCAGATCTATGGCTCTCGTCACTTCATGAGTTTGGTGTTTAGGGTTTTGGTGTTATAACACCTTTTTTTCCCCAAAATGGTCAACACCGGACTAACCACGACATAGATCCAACGACCAGGGAAGATATTGAGTATCCTCAGATCTATAGCTCGCATTACTTTGCGACTGGTAAGTGGGTCATGGTTTAACGGTGGGAAAAATCCAATAGTCATGGTTAAGAGACTTCCAGATGTTGGTCAACCTCATGGATAAACAAACCAGTAGGTTACCTTCGGTTGGTTTCAGAGGTTGTAAAGTCATAGCATCCCGGAGCTCTGAACTACCAGAGTTCTGAAGCGAGAATAGCTTAGCTCCTTTCGGACCTAGCGAAGGGTTCCAAGGTCTCGGTCATATGGATTTTCTAACAAGCCCTCAGGTTATACGCTCTTCTCTTAGCCATTATTTGGTTAGGGTCATGGACATGAGCTCTTGGTCACACAGACAAATGATTTGAAGGAGGTACCCTCCCTCCACAAAGCTCAAATTTAGTAATCCTGCGAAGGTGAATTTGATGGGTCGATAGAACTGAAGTATTTCAACTAAATCTACCCCAAATCTTGCATTAGAAAGTGAATCCTTGGGAAAAATTACCTTAAGGATTTTCCAACCAATACAGAGATCGTAAACTTATTCTTAGATTCATTTACAAACCGATGGATAACAATTCTCATGCTTCTATGCAAAGGCAACTAGAAAAACATTCAAATGTAGGGGTTTACAGAGGAATGATAAGAATTTATAATATAAATCAAACCCTATAAATATTAGTCATAGACATATACATTCAAACCATGCATTTCAATTCCAATGCATAGGGTAAAAAAAATAATTATCTATTACAACCGATCACCGACCACTGACTGTGGGTGTTCTCATTTCCACCCAACTGTAGGCTTAGATGCATTCATTATTAGCGCTCTGGCCACCCTCATGCCAAGCCATGATATCATTAGGGAAATTTTGTAGTTTCTCAGAGAATCTCTCTCTATCACATCCTTTGTGAGGTTTATCAAATTCTCCCTCAACATCAAGCTCGTCATCTTCTACTCAGTTTATGTTTTTTGCAAATTTTTAGAGATCCTTTCTCTTGTTCTCTCCAGTAACCAGAACATTTTATCAAGCTTCCAATTCTTATTCTTAGCTGGAGAGCCTCACACATTCTTCCTCTTTTTCTCTGCATATCCCCGGTCACATGCCCCCTATGGGTTTGGTTTCCTTCTTGTCTTCCTTCGTATGTGTTCTTGCACGCCTTTTTCCTCCTAATCAAGGTTCTTGACCTGTCCTGTTCCTTCCGTCAGAAGAAAATCGGGTTAGTCTGGGCCTGTAGGAAAACTGCACTCTGTGGTACTTCAGGCTGACATTTTTTTGTCTCCTCAAATAGAATCTCCATGCTTCCATTCATTAGGGTATTTGATTTTTCAACCACAAATTCTTTTCTCATTAACTGATTTTTCCTTGGAATCAAGATGAGGATTATTATTTCCACAAAGAGAATTTTGGGGTCATTTTGACATAATGAACCCTCTCTGTAATTTCCTCACTCTTTCCTCTAATGATAACATGGCCAGTACTTCAAGGCTTCACCCAAACAATCAGTCATTAACAATCTAAACAATAATACATTTACATTGTTCACATGCCATAGCATGGTAATCATAATTAATGATTAATTACAAGTTGGGGGAAATAAAGGTGTTACAGAGCTTCATTGAAAATGATCCCATTTGAAGATTTGTATGGTAGGAAATGCAATACTCGAGTGAGTTGGGAGAACCCAACAAACATAGTGGTACTTGGGCCATAATTTCTCATGGTTATGGAAGACCAGATGATTAGAATTAAGTAGAATTTAAAGACAGCTCAAGATAGGCAAAAAAGTTATGCAGATAAGAACATGACAACTAGAGAATTTAAAGTGGGGGAGCATGTGCTTTTGAAAGTGAATCCCAAGAATATCCCATTGAAGTTGGGTAGCTTTACAAAGATAGAAGCCTGATTCTGTGGTCCATTTGAGATATTGGACAAAATAAGGCCATTTGCATACATGCTTGAATTTCCTGTTTCCGTGAATGAGAATAATTTATTTCATGTCTCTTTACTGAAAAAGTATGTACATGATCCTAACCATGTTATTGATTGGCATTTGATTCAGGTAGAGCCAAAGAGATACTTTTAGGTTCAACTAGTGCACATATTGGACAAAAAGGTCAAAATGCTTTAAAATCGAGTTATAGAGATGGTAAAAGTTCAGTGGACCTACTATGATCTCGAAGATGCTACTTGGGAGCATGAAGATGCCATGCGGGCAGAGTACCTGCGACTTTTTGAATAATTTTGAAATTTTGATTTCATGTTTTGTATATGCATTGAGGACAATGCCAAAATAAAAGGGAGGGGAATGTTATACCTCTGTTTTGCAGATTCCCCATATTAAATAATTTATTTTGTTAATTTATGAAAGGCTAGAGTGCCCAAACAATTAAAATAGGCTAGGGTGCGAAGGAAATTTAATTTTTTTATCGTTATTAATAATAATTTACATCATTGGCTGCTAGACTGACAAGGACAAGAGTTATAGGGGTCTATGATTCCATGAGATAGGGGGATTAAGGGGATAAGTATTTTTATTATATTTTATTTACCCATCATTATTTTAATTGATATAATTGGTTACATGAGCTTCTTGGGGAAGTCCATTTGGTTTTTGTTTTCCAAGTAATTATATAAACCTATCTTTGCGATGTTTGGGGGTTCATACTCTTCATTTTGTTCTCTCTCTCCATTCTCTCTTTCACCCATTCATCATTCCTCATTCATTTGGATCTTGTCTTGGAAAAGAAAAACAAATTGTTGGAGAGGAGCCATTGTTGGCTGGTTGTAGTGATTACTGGTGTATTTCCATCCATGAATTAATTCCTGCATGTCTAAGATACATTAGCATGTGTTAAGTTTTTCTCACAGTTGTCAATTCTAAGAGTCCCAGCATCGATATTCTTGACCATATGCATTGGAGCCTTGGAAGGAGGTGGAAAGCTTGAGGGATTGCATGGAAAACAAGGGGGTCCCATTTTCTTCGGTTGTGCAAGCTAGAGAGAAGATAGTTGGTGTAATTTGGATTGTTGTGTGTTGAGAAGACTGTGAGAGATGGAGTCTTAATTGATGTGGAAATATGAGTGACACCTTGGAACCGTCCTTGTGGATTCATAGCCCTAGATCGAGGGTGGCATTTTTGTTGACACTTGGAACAACAATGTCTACGGTTGGGTGGACCGTTCTTGGTCTACAACCAATTGGTGATTTGTTTCATTAAAGATAAGTGCTCTCTGTCATGGTTTCATTTACCTTTATATTTATTTTTTCTATGTATTAATTATTATCTCTGATATTCTTGTTTATAATATGAATGTTTGTTGGTTATTGGTTTGTATGGAATTATATTAATTTATTTTATGTTGTAGCATGAATCTTGATCTCTGCAAGTGATTCTTTCATGCTTACTTATTTATTAAATGTCATTAGAAATTCGAAATCAGTTCAGAGGTGAGTTTTGAAGTAGCATGACCATCTTGTGGGTGGTTGGGTATGTCACATCAGGTCCAACCATTACAACCATTTTAGTGGTCTTTGACCATGCATAAAATGAATATGTTTTCCACACGTGTTTTGATGGATTTTTTGTAGTGGATAGAATGTCAGCTTGTCATCATCTATAGGATGTGATTGATGATTTAGTTTTGTATTTCTATAAATTTACAGCTCTTTTAAACCCAACTTATTCTATTGAGGAGCCTCTTCTTTCTTTTGGCGATGATACAAAATCAAGGATGGAGAATGTCACAATTTTCACCATAGAAAATATGTTTGGGGACTATATTCAAATTAGATGGAGGAACATCCTTTATTGTATCTTGATGTTACATAAGTTAATCTTGTTACCTATGTTAGAATATAGAAGATGGTGTGCTCGTTTTACCATTGACGATACCTTCGTCACCCAACCACAGGCCGAAGCCTCTCTTCGAGCACCTTAACCTTGACTGAGAATTCCTCCGGAAAAAAACCCTAGGCTAGATAGCCAAACAAAGAATAGCGCATCAATCCCCAAGGATAATGCATCACAAAAAGCTGATCAGATGTTCCAAACACTAGCCAAGAGATATCCAAGCCAATACTAAAACTAGTTGCTGCTGCAGTTGGACCTGCAACCCTCCACCAAACCTGCGCACCAGACTGCAACTGCAGTGCGCACCAACTGGGAAACTACAATTTTGAGATGTTGTCAAATGAGAACTGGTGCCCTGTATTTATAGTAATCCTACCAGTTTGCTGGGGCCGACTTCTCCTTCTGGGTATGTGTCTGTTCAGTATATTATTATTAATTTTGGTTGACTTCTTCTCTTGGAGGCTAATAGCCTAATATAAATTATCTTCTTGAGCTGACAAGGCTTCTAGGTTCATTAGCCAACTCATTAGGGCTTCTCTTTCTTCCCGAAGTCTTCTATTCTCGTCAGGTTCACATGTAGAGGTAAATACCTCCGGCAGCTACCATAATATTAACAACCTACTCATGTTGTAAGTGACACAACTTAAGATCCTGATCTTGAAAATGACTTTATGCATGTCAATCCATTTTAAGGGGCTTTGTATACATCTCATATACCAATAATTGGTACTCCATGTCAATCATCAAGGTTGATGGGAATTTTTAGCTAATTGTTTTCTCTTGATGAACCAAGGTCTCAACCAACTGAGCAATAGCTTGTTTCACATCGATGCACTGTGAAAACCATCCAAAAATGTCACATTGATTGTATCTTTACAGAGAATAAATTATTACAAGAAAAGTCTTTTATACAACTAGCTAGGGCCCTCATTTGGGCAGTAGGTAGACCACATAAGGGTAGCAGTTCACCTAAAGAGAAGACATTGTTGTTTTCTATCTTGAATTATTAATTGCAAATACATAATGAAAAAAGAAATTTACAAGTATTCTATATTTATATCAACGGTGAGGCTTCTATGATCTTGCCATAGATAAGTTTTCAGGGTCAAGTCCATATTATTGTATTTGAAATGAAGTAGTTGAAGTTGTTTCCTATCATGGTTTATGTTTTTGTCTATACAACATTGAACATAGTACCACTTCTCTACTATACAATGCATTGACTATTGCTATGCATATGTTGTTTTAAAATATTTAACACAAATTCCACTCCCAATCCAACTAGATTTCGATATCTACTGAAATTGTTTTGATATGGTGGATTTTCTTGATTTTTTGATAAAATCAAAGAGGTGGAGAAGAAAGAAAACAAAAAAAAAAGATGCAGGAAAAATGGGGCCTCAGTACCCTTCTGAATATTGCACACAAATTTATATTACAGAAAGATATTAAATACAACAAGGATTTCAATGTATCTCTTAACTACCATGCAACAAACACAAACTAAATTCAATGTCTAACTATGACTAACTGGAGTTTAACATGACAACTAGAAGACAAGAAGATTAATTAACATGGATATTACTATAACACTCCCCCTTAATCTTAGTTGTTACATTCATCAACACTTACAATGCCAAAATGTTGTCTTTGAAATTCAAAAACATTTTTTCCTAAAGGTTTTGTAAATATGTCTACTAGTTGATCTCTTGATCCACATAATTGAAGAGAAATATCTCCATTATTGAAAAGCTGTCAAATTAAGTGAAAGAGAGTGTTAATATGATATCTTTTCCTATGAAACACATGATTCTTTGACAATGCAATGGCTGAGTTGTTATCGTAGAAAATAAGAGTTGGCTCCTTTTCCATATGTGCTAGATATTTCAAGAATCTTCTCAGCCATACTTCTTGGAAAGATGTTGAAGTTGCAAAAACATACTCTGCATCTGCTGAATATATTGCAACTATGGTTTGTTTCTTGTATTCCTATGAAATCATATTTGTTCCCAAATCAAAAGCATATCTAGATGTGATTTTCCTATCATCAATATTGCATGCAAAATCATTGTTTGTGTACCTTGCAAGTGAATAATTTCTATAAGTAGTGTACCATGAGCCATATATGAGTTTTCCTGCAACATACCTTATATTTGTTTTTCCAAATTTATAGTGAGAATCCTTGGGGGATTCCATAAACCTGTAAAAAAAACTTTCTCCATACATTATGTCAAGTCTAGTTGCAGTAAGGTGCATGAGACTACCTACCAACCTCTTATATAAGGTTGAATCAACTATTGATCCTTTATCTTGTTTAGTCAATTATGTTCCTGGTGCAATAAGATTTTATGTTGGATTGCATTTATCCATTCTAAATCTCTTCGAAATATATGTAGCATACTTTTGCTGACATACAAAAATACCATGGGAATTTTTCTCAACTTCAATTCCCAAAAAATATTTCATGAGTCAAAGATCAATCATCTCAAATTATGTTTTCATGGATGATTTAAATTCTTCTAACATCATATTTCCTGTATAAATCATATCATCGACATAGAAACAAACAATGAGAATTTTACCTTCATGATTTTATTTTGTATAGAGTGTTGGCTCATTGATGCTCCTGCTGAATCCACTATTGATCAGGTAATATTCAATTCAACTCTACTGATCTCTTAGATCTTTCTTCAATACATCCAAGGATTTCTTCAGCTTATACACTTTATCCTCTTTGTAATTTTTAAACCTGGGAAGTAAGGCAATGCATATAGATTCTTAAGCAATACAAAAATTAATCAATGGTTCATACACACAATACACATAGATTTTATACCGGAAACCCTTAACTGGGAAATCCTTTCTTATTTTCATTATATTGAATTTCACCATTCACCATACAATATATACAATGTTTTTAGGTATTCCGTAGATACCAAAACCCTAATCCCTTAATCCGAGATTAATTTACAAATCTGCTAAAAATAGCAAAATTTGATAAAAATAGCAAAAACTGCCCAAAAAAAACTTTTGGGGCGCTGCAGTTGTCGTATTTGACGCGCCCGCACACACACACATGCAAATAATATAACACATACCCAACATTCTCCCACTTGTTGTTTTCTTTGCATCCATGGGTCCAGGGGATTATATAGTCAACAATCCAGGGCAACAATGCCCATTGCTACTCTACACCAGGAAAACTTTTCTGTGCTCACTGACTTTGTCAATGAATCTATAATATTCTTCAAAGTTTCAACCTTTTCCAGCAACACCTTCTTTTCCTCAACCATGTCTCTCACAAAGTGATACTGAACATCAATATGATTTGTCTTCGAATGATAAGTTGGGTTCTTTGCCAGGAATATTGCACTCTGACTGTTACAGTCTAATCTCACTACTTGTTGTACCAACCCAATACCTGAACACAATCTTTGTAACCATACTGCTTCCTTTCTTCCATGAGTGGCTTCCATGTATTCAATTTCTGTAGTTGAGAGTGCCACTACAACCTATATTTTTCTCATCCAACTGATTTCTCCTCCAAATAGGTTAAACACATACCCACTTGTAGATCTTCTGCAATCCAAATCTCCAGCCTAGTCTGCATCAACAAAGCCATGTATGTCCACCACTCTGTCCAATCCCAGTCTTCCTTGGTAGCACAATCCATAATTGGTGGTGCCACGAAGATACCTAAAGACCCTCTTTACTGTTGTCCAATGCTCCTTCCCTGGTTTTGACATATACCAACTCAAAACTCCCACTGCATGTGCAATGTCCAGTCTAGTACAAACCATTGCATACATCAAACTGCCAATTGCACTGGCATATGGAACATGGGACATGTCCTCTTCTTCTTCATGTGTCTTGGGACACTGATCTACAAATAACTTTACACCTATAGGAATAGGAACCTTGATCGCTTTACTTTCATGCATATTAAACCTCTGCAATATCGTCTCAACATATTTTCTTTGATTCAACCAGAGTTTCCTGTTTGCACAATCTCTTTTAATCTCCATTCCCAGAATGAAGTTAGCAGCACCGACATCCTTCATGTCAAATTTGGAGGATAACTGCAATTTCACCTCCTTGATAACATCCATGTTATTTCCTACCAACAATATGTCATCAACATACAACACTACATAAATGAAGTGATTACCAACTTGCTTGGAATATACATAGTGATCTTCCCTGCTTCTTACAAATCCCAATCCAAGGATGTATGTGTCAAACTTTTGGTACCACATCTTAGGTCATTGCTTCAGCCCATATAGTGAATTCTTTAGCTTACAGACTAGCGCTTTCTTTCCCTTCACTACAAAGCCTTTTGGCTGCTTCATGTAGATTTCTTCTTCCAGATCCCCATGTAGGGATGTTGTCTTCTCATCCATTTGTTCCACTTCAAGATCAAAAGAAACA
>ML776639.1:1007515-1023091 GCA_009831015.1 Picea engelmannii
TCATCTCTTCAGATAACAAGGATGCAACTACATCCTCATACTTCAATGTAGATTGAGTGGTACTACCTATTGCTACAACCATATTATCCCAAGAGTCTGGCAAAGAACATAACAAAGTAATAAACTTATCTTCTTCTGCAATCGTAATATTAACAGATCCAAGTTAACTTACCAGAGTATTAAAGGAATTTAGATGTTCTGTCATAGAATCTCCATCTTCCATCCTAAGATGATACAACTTATTTCGAAGAAACAACTTGTTTACCAGGGACTTTGATTGATACAAATTCCCTAAATTATCCCATAGTTCCTTGGCTGTAGATTCTCCTAAGACATTCAACAACACTGAATCTGCCAGGCAGAGTCGAATAGTACTCCTTGCTCTTCTATCCAACTTGTCCCAATATTCCTTCAACATACCAGTGGCTGGTGTACTATTAGTTTGTGTACTGGTAGGTTGTGTACTAGTAGCCTGTGTGCTTGTAGACGGTGTACCAGTAGGCTGTGTACCAGGATCCACAGTGATCCATTGTTCTTTGTCTACAAGAAGGTCCTCCATATTGAGCTTCCATAGCTCAAAGTTTTTACCGTTGAACTTCTCTATCTTGATTCTAGATGAGCTCGCCATTCCTCTTTAATTACTCGAATCTCCACTGCAAAAGCTCCCACTAAACCTAGGTTTATCACAGACCTAAGATACACTTGATCTATCAAGACCGAGACAAACTCTCAACAACAAAGGAATCCCTCTGAAGCAAAAAACGAGCTTTGATACCACATGTAAGTTTTAAACCTGCAAAGTAAATCAATTCATATAGATTCTTAAGAAATACAAAAATTAATCAATGGCTCATACACAAAGTACACAAAGATTTTATACCGGAAACCCTCAACTGGGAAAACCTTTCTTATTTTCATCATATCAAATTTCACCATTTTCCATACAATATATATGATGTTTTTAGGTATTCCGTAGATACCAAAACCCTAATCCCTTAATCTAGGATTAATTTACAAATCTGCTAAAAGGGATCATCAGACGGAGTTGTTGTATCTGACGCACCCACACACACACATGCAAAGAATATAACACATACCCAACACTCTTATCCCTTGACTTCAAAACTAGGTGGTTGATCTACATAAACTTCTGTTGGAATACTGAGAGGGGGGTTGTTATCACTCCAGGAAACTCTCCTAGGTTGTATCTCAGAGATGTCTGATAACTTAATTGTTTTTGTAATTATTTACTCAATAATGGGTGTGGGTTTGGATCAAGATGAATATCTAAATCACTAGATTGTATCTTCAAGACAATCTAGTTATATTCAAACAGTACAAGGCCTTCAAGAGCTATTATAAGATAGGTTTGTAAATCAAATGGATAAGAAACCAATCAATTAACCAAAACATACATAAACAATATATATGATGGGTCAACAAACTAGAAGTGGATGCTTATGATTATTGTTTAATAATCAAAGGTAAGATGACAGTTACCATAGGACATTTAAACAGAGACAAAGAAATAATTTCAACTCATAGGCATAGAATAGAAATGAAAAGAAAGTCTGACAATAACAATGAAAGAAGCTTGCAGGCTGAATATATTAAAGAAAGTGTTTGTATCACAATAACAATAGAGTCTAGAACTCAAAGTCGAACATGCTGCCCTGTTGATACCATAAGCTTTATATCCTTACAATCATAACTAAGATCCTCTAACTATGGATCAAAAAATACTTGTCAAACCAAATCTAACTAAATCACAAAAAACAAGAATGAGATCTTATTTTTATGGAATCAAATCCACATCCTAAACTAAGGTCTTCAACAACTGCATGGGCTTTGTTGGGTGATGATAAGGATCTTCTAGAGCTCTTGTTGACATCTGGGTTGTGAATCATCATCCCTCAACTGAAATGGAGTCTTCCTTTGAACTTTCCTCGAATCTGAAAAAGACAGTCATCTTCTGCATATTGGAGTCTGAAAACACCTGGGATTCTTCACTGATGGTTTGGTAGTGACTAGACATGAACTAAGAAGATATACTTTGATTCTGTGCATCTCTGCACTTTCGGCAGCTAACATGTATTAAACAGGGAAAACTTAGCTGCCGAAAATCTCGAGATTCGACAGCTAACAACACATCTGTAAGACGAAATAAGCTGGCAAAAATTTGAAAATAATCTTTGACTTAAAACGTTTTACCATCTGTGAGTTCCCTCCTGGAAATGATTTTTCAAAATTGATATTCTTTGATTAAATTCAGACTGGAAGGCCTCTGTCTAGATTTCTTAGAAATTGATTGCTTGAATCTTGGAGAAAATATTCAAAACTTGTAAGATAATATATAATTGAAAACTTATTGCCTGGAAATGAAGCTATGGTTGGACATGTGGCCTGATTTTTTGCTCGAAACCTTGGATCTGCCACCTTATTTGATTATGAGCCAGTTTCCCGATTAATGTTCCAAAGTTTGACATTTTTCATCATCGCTCCTACTTGCCAATCTTGTTGGATAAGATTGTTTAAAAAAAAATCAACCGACCAAACACGATGTTGATTCTCTTCAAAGTTCATGATAGCCTGGTTTCTTGTAATCTCCCATAGCTGTACAATACCATCAAAGGCACTTGATGCAATATAATTTTGATGGAAACCGGGCTCTGTGTATTTTAATGGACAACACAACATTCGTATCCCATATGTACTAAGAAGATAAAGCTTATGGTCTTGGCACTTTCACTGGGCTTGTATGTTGACTTGAATCATGGCTTGCCTGTGTGTTAAATCGTGGCTTAGCTCGTGGGTCCTCCAAAGCGATAAACCAGAGAGACCTATAGAATTAGCATGAGAATTAGCTTGTGGACTCGGTCTTTGTCTTGACTCATGGATTAACCTGTGACTTGGTGCGCTAGGTTTTGATGTGTTGCATTTCCAAGTGTGGTTTCAGGAGTTTGTATCACTCCTCTGCTTGGAAACCTGCTCTGCAACTGCATGAAAAAGGAAATTACCATCTGTTGTCATGTGCCTCTGGCTCAAAACCTGAATTCATAATATTACTTTCAATTAGGCAACAATTCCAGATAAACCAATCAGTCATCCAACCTTGTTTTAGTTTGCTAAGAGTTTCTTCAATTCTCCTTCATTGATTTGAGCTTTTCCTAAATCATCGATCAGGCATAGTAGTAATCTATGGGAGAAAATCTACTTCCAGGGTATAAATGAACATCTCCATAATCGAAAAGAAAATCACCTTCCCTCCAAGACTTGAAAGATAATTTTACTAGAATTCCTACCTCACTGTGCTGAGTAGCTAGGTTAGAGTTAAACTTATCAATATTTACACCATTTAAATTGACATATGTCTCGGACGCTGACAAACTTCCTGGTGTAGCAGAGTATTGATAACAGATGGAGAGGAAAAGACTTAGTGTTTTTCATTAGGCTATGACCTGTTGTGTGGCTTATGTATTAGTTTATATGATGAGGTGAATGGCATATGGAACTCGAGGCTTGCGCTTGGGCTTGAAATTAGAGACACAACTAGCATGTAGGATAGTATAACAAGTATATGAGACTTATAGCTTAGGTTTTGACATGTATCTTTGGCTCGTTAAATGTACTTGAGGTTTTTCATATGTTTGACCTTTGATAACATGATAACATAAGATTATTTAAGCACACATCCTTTTTTGAAATAAATATATAATAATATAATTCATAAACTATAAAATAGTTTAGAAAAATATTATTTATATGACAAACTTCAGAAAAGATTGCTAACCATTTATTTGCAGGTTAAGGGAAAGAAGCCAAAGGATACTGGGAAAAAGTAATCACCAGGAGGTTGATGAAGAAGTGGAGGTTAAGACACTGGACAAAAGGCTGAAGAAAGCAAAAAGTCAAACAAAGAGAGATAAAAAACGCTCTTCAAAAGTTCATTATATTTTGGTCGCTAATATCTAGCTCCAATTGGGATGGAGACCTCCCTACGAGGTTTCCAATAACCTAATAGTTCTAGTCACCTTTAGCATTAGGCATGGAGTCATCTGGATTTTACCATTGGGATATGGAGTTATCTGGCCTTCAGAACTGATCGTCTGCAAACTTGTAGCCTACCTGTGAGGTTTCAAGAACAAGTAGACCCGTGCCTGTCCATTTAACCTGAAAATCCTGCAACCTACTCAACAATTATCCACAATTTGTATTTTGTCTAGTCCATTGGGCTATGGAGTCTTCTAGTTTGTACACTGATCCTTTGCAAATCTGTAACCTGCCTGTAGCCTGCTTTTCTTATTCAACAACCAATAATTGAAAAAGTCTACTTGCTCATAGAGTGAGATTATTTTCTTATCTACTCCTACTCTAACCATTGTACTGCTTCTTATCAAGTGAAATCATGCTTCCAATGAAGCCATGTAAGAAACTGATTTACTGACATCATGCTTGATCTTGACTCGAAAAATAAAGGAATGTATAGCCAACAAAAATGTGGTTTGAACAGATGATAGAATAAGATTTCATCCGACAAGAATATTTTGACATTTATGCTTCTCATGGATTCCAGAAAATCAGGAAAAGGGTCATCAAAATCATAAACGAATACCTGCTCTTGTTGTCATTCCAACTGACTGAAATGTTGTTGCTGGTTGCTTTCACTGATATCAATGTTGAATGTAGACTATTGGACCTCAGCTGGAGAAACATGCATGATCAACTGCTGATCTAAATTTTTTTGTTGATCATCTTCCTCTTCATGTCTGCTGCAATTCCCCTTTGTCTACAAATATGAAAGATAAGGATTTTCCTTAGTATCTGCTACAGATTCAAATCTGTCACATGCTAATATAAAAATCTGTTTGGCATTTTTCAAGTTTTCAAATGGGACAATCTAATCTTCATGACAATTTAAGATAGTGAATTCATTTGGTACAATGTCAAAAGCATCTATACTATGGATACCATCATGAAGATCATAAATGTCTCGGTCATGATGAGAGGTATCCCCTATAACAACATGATCTTCATGGCTATCTGAATCTTTAGTCAATAAATGAAATTCATGACAACATTCGAGATATAGAAGATCAGCTGAAAATATTTCTTTGCAAAACAAATGAAATGAAGCATGAAAATCTGCCAAAGAGATGATACTAGCAACAGGGAGTGGCCGATACCAATCATGAGAAATCCACTCTAATGAAAACCCGAATATCTTGATCTGAACATCCTCATGCACAATTCCAAGATCATAAATAAAATCATGAAAATCCAGCAAGTGTTCAGCTGGCACTTCCCACTCTTCTCCTTGAAATCTGGGAAGACTTCTTTCCCATTCATCTCTACTAGGTACTGGATTAGGGAAACCAACAATCCTTGAAAAATCACAGAAGGCATACCTCTTAGCTAAGATATTGTTCATTTCATACCAGTGGGGTCGCCAACAGATTTCAGAAAAATGGAGTCGCCACTGAATCCGTCCTTCATGGAGTTGCCAGATAGATGATTACAACCGAAAATATGTCTAGACTTTGTCTGTCATCAAAGATGGATCTTTTCATCTCCCAAGGAAGCTGAGATTCAATCTCCTCTCCCCGACAACGATGCCAATTTTTTATCACTTCGGGAAACTCTCCTAGGTTGTATCTCAGAGATGCCTGGTAACTTAACTGTCTTTGTAATTATTTACTCAATAATGGGTGTGGGGTTGGATCAAGATGAATATCTAAATCACTGGATTGTATCTTCAAGACAGTCTAGTTATATTCAAACAGTACAAGGCCTTCAAGAGCTATTATCAGATAGGTTTGTAAATCAAATGTATAAGAAACCAATCAATTAACCAGAACATAGATAAACAATATATATGATGGGTCAACAAACTAGTAGTGGATGCTTATGATTCTTGTTTAATAATCAAAGGTAAGATGACAGTTACCATAGGACATTTAAACAGAGACAAATAAATAATTTCAACTCATAGGCATAGAATAGAAATGAAAAGAAAGTCTGACAATAACGATGAAAGAAGCTTGCAGGCTGAATATATTAAAGAAAGTGTCTGTATCACAATAACAGTATAGTCTAGAAATCAAAGTCGAACCTGCTGCCCTGTTGAGACCATAAGATTTATATCCTTACAATCATAACTAAGATCCTCTAACTATGGATCAAAAACTACTTGTCAAACCAAATCTAACTAAATCACAAAAAACAGGAATGAGACAACTGCATAGGCCTTGCTGGGTGATGATAAGGCTCTTATAGAGATCTTGTTGACATATGGGCTATGAATCATCATCCCTCAACTGAAATGGAGTCTTCCTTTGAACTTTCCTTGAACTTGAAAAAGACAGTCATCTTCTGCATATTGGAGTCTAAAAACACCTGGGATTCTTCATTGATGGTTTAGCAGTGACTAGACATGAGATGAGAAGATATACTTTGATTATGTGCATCTCTGCACTTTTGGCAGCTAACACATATTAAACAGGGAAAACTTAGCTGGCGAAAATCTGGATATTTGACAGCTAACAACACATTTGTAAGACGAAATAAGCTGTTGAAAATTTGAAAATAATCTTTGAATTAAAACGTTTTACCATCTATGACTTCCCTCCTAGAAATGATTTTTCAAAATTGATATGCTTCGATTAAATTCGGACTGGAAGACCTCTGTCTAGATTTCTTAGAAATTGATTGCTTGAATCTTGGAGAAAATCTTCAAAACCTGTAAGATAATATATAATTGAAAACTTATTGCCTGGAAATGAGGCTATGGTTGGACATGTGGCCTGATTTGTTTCTCGAAACCTGGGATCTTCCACCTTATTTGATTATGAACCAGTTTCCCGATTAATGTTCCAAAGTTTGACATTTTCCATCATCGCGCCTACTTGCCAATCTTGTTGGATAAGATTGTTTAAAAAAAAAATCAACCGACCAAAGACAATGTTGATGCTCTTCAAATTTCACGATAGCCTAGTTTCTTGTAATCTCCCATAGTTGTACAATAACATCAAAGGCTCTTGATGCAATATAATTTTGATGGAAACCAGGCTCTATGTATTTTAATGGACAATGCAACATTCGTATCCCATATGTACTAGGAAGATAAAGATTATGCTCTTGGCGCTTGCACTGGGCTTGTATGTTGACTTGACTCGTGGCTTGCTTGTGCGTTAACTCGTGTCTTAGCTCATGGGTCCTCCAAAGCAATAAACCAGAGGGACCTGTAGAATTAGCATGAGAATTAACTTGTGGACTTGGGCTTCGGCTTGACTCATGGCTTAACCCATGGCTTGGTGCATTAGGCTTTGATGTGTTGCGTTTCCAAGTGTGGTTTTGAGAGTTTGTCTCACTCCTCTACTTGGAAACCTACTCTGCAACTACATGAAAAAGGCAATTACCATCTGTTCTCATGCGCCTTTAGTTCAAAACCTGAATTCATAATATTACTTTCAATTTAGGAAACAATTCCAGATAAACCAATCAGTCATCCGACCCTGTTTCAATTTTCCAAGAGTTTCTTTGATTCTCCTTCATTGATCTGAGTTTTTCCTAAATCATCGATCAGGCACAGTAGTAATCTATGGGAGAAAAGCTACTTCCAGGGTATAAATGAACATCGCCATAATTGAAAAGAAAATCACCTTCCCTCCAAGACTTGAAAAGATAATTTTACTAGCATTCTTACCTCATTGTGATGAGTAGCTAGGTTAGAGTTAAACCTATCAATATTTACACCATTTAATTTGATTGATGTCTCGGACTCTGACAAACTTCCTGGTGTAGAAGAGTATTGATAACAGATGAAGAGAAAAAGACTCAGTGCTTTTCATTAGGCTATGACCTGTTGCATGGCTTATGTATTAGTTTATATGATGAGGTGAATGGCATATGGAACTCCGGGCTTGCGCTTGGGCTTGAAATTAGAGACACAATTAGCATGTAGGATAGTATAACAAGTAGATAAGACTTATAGCTTAGGTTTTGACATGTAGCTTTGGCTCGTTAAATGTACTTGAGGTTTGTCATATGTTTGACCTTTGATAACAGGATAACTTAATATTATTTAAGCACACACCCTTTTTTGAAATAAATATATAATAATATAATTCATAAACTATAAAATAGTTTAGATAAATATTATTTATACGACAAACTTCAGAAAAGATTGCTAACCATTTATTTGGAGGTTAAGGGAAAGAAGCCAAAGGATACTGGGAAAAAGTAATCACCAGGAGGTTGATGAAGAAGTGGAGGTTAAGACACTGGCCAAAAGGATGAAGAAAGCAAAAAGTCAAACAAAGAGAGATAAAAAACACTCTTCAAAAGTTCATTATATTTTGGTCGCTAAGAGGGGTGAATCAATATTAGTAATTTTATTTCATTAACCACAATATAAATCTTCAATGATATTCAATCAACATTCAATATAGCATCATTACCATAAATCAATGCATAAACAACACATAAACACAGTACACCAAAGTTTTATGTGGAAACCCAATGCCGTAAAAACAACGTAATGATTTTCTTATTGATCAAAGAGTACATTCACTGGAATCACCAACTTCCTATTTCTCTAGCTACAACTGGAAGGAGGCTCCAACCCCTTATTTATAGGCTACAGCCTGAAGGAAGCGCCAAAACCCAAATTTTTTTGGCTCCAACCATAAGGAGGCTACAACCCCCTTTCCTTGCCCCATCCAACCGCCCTGAAATATAACTGTAGACAACCCTATCACTACCTCTGTTATTGTAACTAATAACCTATTCTTGTTGCTACTTCTGATACCTCTATTGTTGCTACTGAAATCAATATCTCATAAATACTGGAACCACTTATTCCTCATGCTAAAATCCATAAGAGAATTCTTCAAATCAACAACTTATGAATTACCGAGACATACTTGTTCCTGATTTATTTAAAATAACTCCTTAACACGCATAGGAATACATAACTTTATATTGCAGCTGACCTAAAATTTTAGATACCTAATATTCCACAACTTTTCCTCACAGGTCTGTGACTGTGTATATTGTTTTCCCCCAGGTATCCACGCTTTTCCTCACTGCAGCCCGCAGATGTCCACACTTTTCCTCCTGAAACTCACGAATATATCAAGGAGTTCATGTATGAAACCCATTCTCCTTGCTCTCGACTCCTGCAAATTTCTTACTTCACTTGATTTATCTGTCTTCGACTCACTACCTCAGATCTCCAACATGTACTCTCAGAGGTGAATGCACAAAAGTGATTTGCAATGGACTCTTCTCTTTGTTATATAGGAGCCATTTCTTAATGACATGCAACTCATGATGGAATACAACTCACATGAAACCTATTATCTTGTGTTTAATACCACTTTTCTTTTCCTGTAATAACTAACTATCTCTCCAACAATTAATTATTCCTGCAATAATTAATTATTCATGCAATGATTAATTATCTTCTGTTTACTACCACTTTACTTCGACATGAAACTTGTTAAATCCTCTAATTTTTCGATAATCAATTAATGACATGCAATAATTAATTAATTATCCATGCAATAATTAATCAATACATAATTAATCCCGTGTTGCAACCACTTTGACTAGTCAAGCTTCTTGATGACCTTCTAGAGGCTTATAGAATATTCTTGAGGGTCCTCCAAATTTACAAAGCCATATCTCCTCAACCATGAGGAACTATGTGGCATACCATATATCACCAGAAATGGAATGACGCGTACTAACCATCTATGATAGTATTCCCTGAAAGTATACTGACCTTCATGTCTTTATTCCACCATGACCAACACATGCCTCAACACATGCCTCTACCAAGCATGTATCGAAGTCACCAACATATCATCAAAAGATATTTTCTTGTACCATACCATGTACCAAACCTGTATCATGCATCAACCATGCACATCAACACCTATAGCATACCATGTGCCAACCATGCACATCAACTACATCAACTATGACATTAACTTGTACCATGCACTGTACCATAATAAGTAATATCGATACCAATGGTTAACCTCAGCCAAGTACCATCATTACCAAGAGATGTATCCTATCCATGTAATACCATATACCAAGTTTATACCTTAACAATGTGTCAATATCAATGGTATACCTCTAACACAATAACTAACTATCCAACGATCTCATCCACATCTCTATGGCTTCCAGGCTTCTACATGGGTTGACATCAATATCTAAGATCATTCTCCAAGAGTTCACATCAATGACAACCAACTATCCAAACCAACTGTCCAACAATCTCCCCCTTTGGCATTGATGGCAACACTTAGACATGGAAACACCATGCTCACACTCCCCCTGTGACCATTTCTCAACATCAATGTTTCTATATCTCCCCCTTTGACATCAATGGAAAAGGGTATCTCCCTTGGGGCTGCTCCCCATGTCTCCATGCCTCTTTTCTTTCTTCTCACATATTTTTGTTCTTTATCTATGGATCTTTGTCTTACCCCCCCTTTGATTTCTCTACAAGATGTCATGTAGATCAAATGTAGGTCTTCCTGTGCTTGCTTCCTTTCATATTTTTTGTCCATTGGTGCTTCCTCTTGTAAATCACCGATATATATATAAGAATTCAAATTTTAAGCATTTCACTATAAAAAAAACATCCAACTGTCTATGAGTTAGTATCTGAACCAATCTGTCTAGAACTCATGCTCTCGTCCACTGACATATATCTATCCAATCTTTCCAAGTGTCTTACGAATCCATCCATGCCCATGTGACCCATACTAATCATGACTATGGTACACAAATGTTCACAGTGTTGACCCATCTATCACTTCACTATTATGAAGACTTCTCTGAATCCGTTGTAACTGATCATCACATACATGTATCTAAAACTGAAACAACTATTCCCACTAGTCTACTAACCTACAAATCAAAATCTACAAATCTACAATGTCCTACATGGAGATGTGTTATGAAACCTATTCCTTAACTAACCAATATGTCATAGGACATCCTATACCTCTATCATCGAACCACTCCGAATAAAAAATCTGTAACACCACTCTGAAACACTTCATTTTGTCTAAATGATAGATCTATGAATTATAACAACTGCTACATATAATCCCATTTTTGAATATTCATATTACCTGGGAGTCTCCAAGTTGGATGGATTAGAAAAATATCTACTCTGATGCAGAGTAATATTCCTCTTCATCATTTTCCTTTTCATCATCTTCCTGAAATCTAACATCTTTCTCTTTGCCTCTCGATTCAACATGATTTTGTGTTGCTGCAAATCGTGTGAGTAGGATCTCTAGGACCTGGTTTTCATTCACCCGTTCTTCTTGTTTTTCATTTTTTCTTAAAACCTTCTTGTATGTGACATATTCCTTTTTTATTGTAGATTTATCCTAATCTTGTACTGTTTCAAATCCTAAGAGTATGACTTGTGGGTTTCCTTCATTCATATGATCTTCTTTTACCCGTTCTTGTTTTCTTTTCCAAATCTTCTTATATATGATATCAATGTTCTCTCTCATAGAAGTATTCATAATGCTTCTACAATCACGAGCTATATGTCCATATTTGTGGCATTTGTAACATTCTACTTCATTTCTCAATGAACCAAAACTATTTTGGTTCCTATTGTATGCTTCATAAGCTCTTCTAGGATAATTGTTATTTAAGTAACCTACATTGTTGCTTTTGTTCTTGGCATAGGCTCTGCAGTTTACAACTTTATGTCCAAAATTATCACAAATAAAAAAATGACCATAAAATAATATTTGATACCTGGGAATAGATGATGTTCTTTGTAATGCACTCCTTTTGAATTTGTCTTCTTGAGTCTTTTTTACTTCTGGAATTTTTTTGTTTGGGGAAATGTTTTTCTTGAGTCTTATTTACTTCTGCATAGCTTCTTTATTCTGTTTTCTTTGAGCTCAACCCTTTCTCATTCTGTACTTTATTGTATCCTAGGCCGGATCTGTCATTTGATGATATTTGACTACTGATGATTTGATCCAATATTTTGGTTCTCTTCTATTGTATATCTTTATTCTGAATATCTTTCCTTAAAAATATTTCTTCTGCTTCCAAGCTTCCAATCGTTTTCTCCTTTTCTTATAACTGACTTCTAAAAATTTCCTCAATTCTTCTGTCTTCTTCTATTTGAAATTTTAACTCATGATCATCTGCTCTAGTTCTTCAAAGTTAGAATTCTGAGATCCAATTTTTAACTCTTCCTTGAGTGACTTGTTTTCATTTCTTTCCTTTGTGAGTTCTTATAATGCACTGATTATCTCTTCTATGAGATTGACTCCACCTTTTTCTTCATAATCATATTCTACTACAATAAAGAGTACTAATTCAGAATTACTATCACTATCATTGTCCTCTTCGTCTAATGAGGAACTGCCCTCTTTTGAGCAGAAACTTTTCTTGAAGAATTTCTTATTGTTTCTTCTCTTATTTCCCTTTTGAAATTTCTTCTCTTTAGAAACTTCTTCTTCATCATTATCTTTATTACCATGAGGAAATTTAGAAGAAAAATGACCAATACCACCACACTTAAAACATTTCAATGGAATCATACCTTTATACTTGTCGGTTCCTTTCTGTAATTTTCTTACAAAGTTAGCCATCTCTTCATCTTCGCATGAATCATCACTGTAGCTACAACTTGGTTTTTACTTTTTCCTGTGCTTCTTATTTGTCTTCTTGGATGCCGTGAAATTTTCTTCCTTTGTGACTGGGTTCTCATGTTCTTTTCTCATCTCATAGGATGTAAATATTCCATGTAGCTAGTCCATGCTCAATGTACCAAGATCTTCTCTTTCTTCTAGGGTTGATATTTTAGAGTCAAATCTCATAGGAAGATACCTCAATACCTTTTGAACAACCACTAAGTAATCAACTTCTACTCCCAATCCTTTAATAGTGTTGACTACTTCATCAACTCATAGAAGGTAGGCTGCAATGTATTCATCTTCCTTCATCTTTAACTATTCAAACTTAGCTCTGAAAATTTGAATCTTAGCTCCCTTTACCTTGGCATCTCCTTCATAAATCTTTTTTAGTTTATCCCAATGATCCTTTTCACTATCACAATGCATAACTTTGACAAAAATGAATCAACTAAACTACTCAGAATAGTACATTTAGCCTTTGAGTTGTTTTCAATGAGCTTCTTTCCATGTCTGTCTGTTGGGGGAGTGGCTGGTGTTTTCATCCTTTTATTCCAAAAGGTAGATTTCTCCCCATCAAACCTTAGTGCTCCAATTTTAGCATATTCCATGATCTCCTTCTAGTGGTTAGACTGCTACCTGAAGGACCCACTCTGATACTAATTGTTGGAATACTGAGAGGGGGGGTGTGAATCAATATTAATAATTTTCTTTCTTTAATCACAATATAAATCTTCATTGATATTTAATCAACATTCAATCTAGCATCAGCACCATAAATCAATGCATAAAAAACACACAATCATAGTACATCGAAGTTTTATGTGGAAACCCAATGCAGGAAAAAACAACATAATGCTTTTCTTATTGATCAAAGAGTACATTCACTGGAAGCACCAACTTCCTATTTATCCAGCTACAACTGGAAGGAGGCTCCAACCCCCTATTTATAGGCTGCAACCTAAAATAAGCTCCAACTCCCTAATTTTCTGGCTCCAACAAGAAGGAGACTACAACCCCCTTTCCTTGCCCTGTCCAACCGCCTTGAAATATAATTGTAGAACACCATTCCACTACCTCTTCTATTATAACTAATAACCTGTTGTTGTTGTTTCTTATGATACCTCTAATTCTGCTACTAAAATCAATATCTCACCAAGACTGCAACCAATTATTCCTCATGCCAAAATCCATAAGAGAATTCTCCAAATCAACAACTTATGAATTATTGAGACATACATGTTCCTGATTTATTCAAAATAACTCCTTAACACACACAAGAATACATACCTTCAGACTATAGTTGACCTGAGCTTTTAGATCCCTAATCTTCCACAACTTTTCCTCATAGATTCTAGACTATGTATACTGTCTTCCCGCGACTATTTGTGTTTTCCCATCTGCACTTTTCCTCCTAAAACTTGTGGATATACTCAAGGAGTTCATGTATGAAACCCCTTATTCTTGCTCTCAAATCCTGCAAACTTCTTACTTCACTTGAATTCTCGGTGTTCGACTTACTGCCTCAGATCTCCATCCTGCACTCTAAGAGGTGAATACACATAAGTGATTTGCAATGGATTCTTCTCTTTGTTATATCGGAGGAATTTCTTAATGACATGCAACTCATGGTGTCATGCAACTCACATGCAACATGTTATCTTCTATTTACTACCGCTTTGTTTTTCTTGTAGTAATTAATTATTTCTCCAATAATTAATTATTCTTGCAATAATCAATTATCCTTGCAATAATTAATTATCTTTTGTTTACTGTCACTTTACTTCGACATGCAACTTGTTAACTCCTCCTTTACTTTTTCGATAATTAATTAATGACATGAAATAATTAATTAATTATCCCTGCAATAATTAATCAATCAATAATTAATCCCTTGTTGCAATCACTTTGACTTGTCAAGCTTCTTGATGACCTTATAGAGGCTTCTAGAATATTCTTGAGGGTCCTCCAACTTCACATAGCCATATCTCCTCAATCGTGAGGAACTACATGGTGTACCATATATCACTGGAAATGGCATGACACATACTAACCATCTATGATAGTCTTACCTACAAGTATATTGACCTTCATGTATTTATTCGACCATCACCAACACAAGCCTCTACCAAGCATGTACCAAAGTCACCAACATACCATCACAAGATATGTGCCTGTACCATACAATGTACCAAACCTGTATCATGCATCAACCATGCACATCAACACCTATACCATACCATGTGCTAACCATGCACACCAATTATGTACATCAATCATGTACATTAACCTTTACCATGCACTATACCATAACAAGTAATACCAATACCAATGGTGTACATCAAGTAAATACCATCATTACCAAGAGATGTATCCTATGCATGTGCTATCATATACGATGTGTATAACTTAACGATGTGTCAGTATAAATGGTAGACCTCTAACACGATAACCAACTATATAACGATCTTGTCCACATCTCTATGGCTTCTAGAATTCTCCATGGGTTGACATCAATCTCTAAGATTACTCTCTCCATGACAACCAAATTTCCAAACCAATTGTCCAACAACTTCCTCTGGTCCTTGTTGTATCTAACCTTGCTAAAGGAGAAAATATTTCACCATAGTCTATGCCAGGTTGTTGAGAGAAACCTTTGGCAAACAACATTGCCTTATGTTTCTCTATATTTCCTTTTTAATTAAGTTTTGTTTTGTACACCCGCTTGACACATATTCTAAACTTTTATGCTGTAAAATCAACAATATCCCAAGTCTTGTTCATTTCTATGGCTTCAATTTCCTCATTCATGGATTCTACCCAATTTTCCTCTTTTATTACTTCTTCAAAGAATGTTCATTGACTAACAGGATAGTAAGGTGAA
>ML776639.1:1117508-1143282 GCA_009831015.1 Picea engelmannii
TAATCAATTTAATTTGCAATTTTTCAACATCATCATATCTATTTTCATTTCTTATAATGTATTGAGTAACTTAGTGTCCATTATCATAATCAATGGGTTATCTCATATCAAGCAACGATATACACCAATGATCGATGATTAGACAATTTCTCCCATGTTTGAATTTAGATCATTTATTCAGATGGTGTAGATTCATACTTATGATCAATTTGGATTCATACTTCATGGGTACTTTGGAGTAAAAATTTCTATTTTTAACAATTCCAGTTGTTCTCCTAATGTACATTGAGATGTAGATCCACTTTGTAAATGATTGTGGCTATTATATAATGTTGACATGAATCCACTATGTATACTTTCATGGTCATGTTGTTTCACCCTATATACTTCATGGATTCATAGTGTACTTAACTTAGTGTCCATGCTTGTTTCCCCCTCGAGCATGGATATGCCCACATAGAGGAAGAGATTTGTCCTTTATTTTAGGTACCTTCTATATCCTTAGTCTATTGGAGTCCTCTTTACCTCACTTGTCAATTTAATCTTGACTTTATAACATATTTCAGCCATTAGCTCCCCTTCTAACATCACACATTATGGGGCATATATTATACTTATATATAGTAATCCTTGATCAAATTAGATTCATTAATACACTGACATACCCTACTCTAATATTGAAAAAACATATTCATATTTTTATAAATTTATTTACCTTGTGATCATAGATTGACTTAGTAAAACTAGAGACCAACTCATTTGTTGCTAGTTATAAATTTTCAAGCACCCTCAAAATGCCCTGAAAAGGTAAAATTTATGCATAATGAAAGGGATTCGAGCATATTTAATGGATTCCATACATATGATCCAGGTGGATATCGGTGGCTACCCACTTTTTCCAATTGGCTCAAAACAGTTTTTTGGCAATTTTGGCAATTTACTATTTTTAGTAGGTTTTAACTTCCGGGGCCATTTTGAGGGCCCAAATGAAGGTTTTTAGATATTGAGGTTCTCAATAATAGAAAAAGGCATGATTGAGCCCCCAAAATTAATATCCTCAAAGATACCTTTCCAACGAGTTATCACACGCTTAAAACAAAGATCGTATGCAAAAGTTATGACCCCAAGAAGTTGATGTACTCACTTACCCAAACGGGGCCCACATGACTTTTGGCGTTTCATCTCCTAGGGTTAGATTTTTGGATTTCTAGGTTTTTTATCATTCCTACTTATTGTAAAAAGGCCTTTAAAGCCTCATTGTAATCATCTTCTTGCAAATGCGAGTAGCCGTCACATCTCTTCTCAGAGATAAGCTACCACCATTCTAGCGAGTCTTTCACTCTGTATTTTTACAGTCTCTGTATATTTCTTTCATAAATAGAAATCATGTATTACTATATATCTATGTTTATGGTTGCATCTCTGATATATTTCTATTATATTATTGAATATCTGCGATATCTCTGTGCATTTCTTTATTATATCTCCAATCTCATTTCGTGCCGAAAATAATCCCGATCAGTGGTATCAGAGCAGGCTACTCTTGATCATTTTTCAGTGCATGTACCCGATGAGGTCCAAGTATAGCAAGTTGGGTCTCGAGCTTGTTTCTCTTGAATACAATCTCTCTCCCACACCCAAGAAACCCTCAGTGGCAGAAGAAAAGAAAAACGACGAAGAAGACAATCCTATCAATCTGTTGCTTGAGCAAGCTCTCACGCGACAGACAGACGAAATGATGGAGAATTTTTCCCACATCCTTAAATGCCTCCCGATAGAATTAGGAACATCTTCATCAAGCAGCCACTTTGGAGGCACCTCGCCTTTCAAGGTACAAGTTAATTTTGATATTCCTGTACTTGAAGGACAGATAGATGCAGAAGCCCTAGAAAAATGGTTAACTCTCCTAGAAGGTTATTTCTCTATTCACAACTTTTCCGACAAAGAAAAGATCACCTTCACACTCCTTAAAGCTCTCCCTCATGTCAAACATTGGTGGGAAACTTACTGGGAGCAAAATTCCACAGAGGAGTCTGCAATATATGGGGTCGATCCCACTTGGATTTTTTTGTGGATGCGATAAAGGAACAGTATTACCATGTTGGCAACTATGAGGACCAATACATTTGATGGACCACATTGCGGCAAGAGAGGGGCCAAGTAGTTCTGGAGTTTAGCAATACCTTCCATACCTTCTGCACCAAGCTGGGTATCAAAGACTCCAAGCGACATTTGGTTCTGAAATACTGTGGGGTTCTACAGAGATACATCCAAACTGAAATGGATTTTTTGAACATCTCATCACTCAGTGTTGCTTATTGATATGATATTAAAATTGAGCAGAAATTTAAGCACAAGAACAAATGGGAATTCAGGTCTGCAAATCCGCAAGAACCAAAGTATGACAAAGACGACCCTAACAAACAGTCTCCCAAAAACCAGTCCAAGACACAGGAAAAGAAGGGTCACGGGAAGACAAAGAAGGACACCAGAAAAATGGTGTGATTTCCACAAAATCCCCTGGCACAACACCGATGAATGTCACTCAAAACAATCATTGGTGGCCGAGATCAAAGATAAGGAGCCGAACCCTGATTCAGAATCTGATTATGAAAATAATGGTAAAGGATAGATCATTGACACAGACCCCACTGCCATTGTCGCGATCACAACAATTCAACTAGAAGAACCAATAGATCCTAAAGAGGGGGAGCGACTTTTTCATTCATAGATGTGGGTGAAGGGGACCCCGCTACATTTTATTGTTGATAGTGGAAGCCAGAAAAACCTCATCTCAATAGAGGTCGTAAAATAGTTGGGATTGTTGACAACACCACACCCCCAGCCATACAACATTGGGTGGCTTCAGCAAGGATGAGATCTCTGTGTCAGCCAACAGTGTCAATTGTCATATGGAATCCAACCCTTCAAGGATGAGGCATTGTGTGATGTTTCCATACTGTATGTTTTTGATGTTCTCTTGGGCCAACCATATATGTGGAGACGACATGTTGTTTATGAGTCTCGACCCCGTAGTGTCATTGTTACTTTGGGGGGTCATCTTTACAGAATAATAGAGGTAGTTCCAACAATTGTTACACCTAAAAAGTGTTGCAAGGTAGTATCTCATATTGCAAAATTTAGCTTCTTCACAATCTGTTCAAAAGAGGAACAAAAGGACATTGCAACCACTACAGCCTCGCCCCCTGCACCTTCTATCCAACAGAAGTTGGTCAACAAGGTTGCAGAAAAGCAAAAAGATTCCTTCTGCACACCTTCCTCTCATGTAGCTCAACTTGTTGAACAACCTCAGCTTCAACAGGTTCATGACAAACTTCCACAAACTAAGCAGCGCAATGTCTCCAACAATACAAGAAGCTCACTAAGATGCAGATCCAACAAATGTTTTTCCCTCTCTCCCGGAAAATCAACGCAATGGAGACAATTGTTTCCTAAGGATGGTGGATTGATCTAGGTGGATATCGGTGGCCACCCACCTTTTCCAACTGGCTCAAAACAATTTTCTGGCAATTTTGGCAATTTACTATTTTTAGCAGGTTTTAACTTCCGGGGCCATTTTGAGGGCCCAAATGAAGGTTTTTTGAGATCGAGGTTCTCAATGATAGCCGAAGGCATGATTGAGCCCCTATAATTAATATCCTCAATGATACCTTTCCAACGAGCTATCACACACCTAAAATGAAGATCGTATGCAAAAGTTACGACCCCGAGAAGTTGATGTACTTACTTACCCAAACAGGGCCCACATGAATTTTGGCGCTTCATCTCCTAGGGTTAGGTTTTTGGATGTCTAGGGATTTTGACATTCCTGTTTATTGTAAAAAGGCCTTCAGAGCCTCATTGTAATCATCTTCTAGCGAATGTGAGTAGCCGTCACATCTCTTCTCAGAGATAAGCTGCCACGATTCTAGTGAGTCTTTCACTCTGTATTTTTATAGTATCTGTACATTTGTTTCATTAATAGAAATCGTGTATTACTGTATATCTGTTTTTATGGTTGCATCTCTGATATATTTATGTTATATTATTGAATATCTGCGATATCTCTGTGCATTTTTTTATTATATCTTCGATCTCATTTCGTGCCGAAAATAATCCGGATCAGTGGTATTAGAGTAGGTTGCTCTTGATAGTTTTTCAGTGCATGTCCCCGATGAGGTCTGAGTATATCAAGCTGGGTCTTGAGCTTGTTCTCTTGAAGAAAATCACTCTCACACACCCAAGAAACCCTCAATGGTAGAAGAAAAGAAAAACGATGGAGCGGATGATCTTATCAATCTGTTTCTTGAGCAAGCTCTCATGCGACAGAGGGACGAAATGATGGAGAATTTTGCCCACATCCTTAAACGCCTACCAATAGAATCATGTGCATATTCATCAAGTGGACACTTTGGAGGCACCTCAACTTTCAAGGTACAAGTTAATTTTGAAATTCCTGTATTTGAAGGACAGATAGATGCAGATGCTCTAGAAAAATGGTTAACTCTGCTAGAAGGTTATTTCACTGTTCACAACTTTTCCGACAAAGAAAAGATCACCTTCTGACTCCTTAAAGATCTCCCTCATGTCAAACATTGGTGGGAAACTTACTGGGAACAAAGTTCCACAAAGGAGTTTGGAATATATGGGGCCGATCCCACTTGGGATTTTTTTGTGGATGCGGTAAATGAATAGTATTACCATGTTGGCAACTATGAGGACCAATAAATGAGATGGACCACACTGCGGCAAGAGAGGGGCCAAGTAGTTTCGGGGTTCACCAATACCTTCCATACCTTATGCACCAAGCTGGGTATCAAAGACTCCGAGCAATATTTGGTTTTGAAATACCGTGGGGCTCTACACAGATACATCCAGACTGAAATGGATTTTCTGTACATCTCATCACTTGGTGCTGCTTATCGATATGCTGTTAAAATTGAGCATAAATTTAAGCACAAGAATAAACAGGAATTCGGGTCTGCAAATTCACAACAACCAAAGTATGAAAAAGATGGCCTTCACAAATAGTCTCCCGAAAACCAATCCAAGACACAAGAAAATAAGGGTCACGGGAAGACAAAGAAGGACACCGGAAAACGATGTGATTTCCACAAAATCCCCTGGCACAACATCGATGAATGTCACTCAAAACAGTCATTGGTGGTCGAGATCAAAGACAAGGATCCGAACCCTGATTTAGAATATGATTGTAAAACTACTGGTAAAGGACAGATCATTGACACAGACCCCACTACTATTGTCATGACTGCAACAATTCAACCAGAAGAACAAACAAATCCTGAAGAGGGGGAGCAAATTTTTCATTCACAGTTGTGGGTGAAGGGGACCCCGTTGCATTTTATTGTTGATAGCGGAAGCCAGAAAAACCTCATCTCAGCAGAGGTCGTAAAATAGTTGGGATTTTCGACAACACCACACCCACAACCATACAACATTGGGTGGCTTCGGCAAGAATGAGATCTCCATGTCAGCCAACAGTTTCGATTGTCATACGACATCCAACCCTTCAAGGATGAGATATTATGTGATGTTTCCCCACTGGATGTCTGTGATGTTCTCTTGGACCAACCATATAAGTGGAGATGCCATGTTGTTTATGAGCCTCGATCCCATAGTGTCATTATTACTTTGGGGGGTCATCTCTACAGAATACCAGAGGTAGTTCCAACTATTGTTCCACCTAAAAAGTGTCGCAAGGTAGTATTTCATACTGCAAAATTCAACTTCTTCACAATCTGTTCAAAAGGGGAACAAAAGGACACTGTAACCACTACAGCCTCGCCCCCTGCACCTTCTATCCAACAGAAGAAGGTCAACAAGGTTGCAGCAAAGCACAAAGATTCTTTTTTCACACCTTCCTCTCATGTAGCTCGACTTTTTGAACAACCTCAAATTCAAAAGGTTCATGACAAACTTCCACAAACTAAGCAGGATGACGTCTCCAACAATACAAACAACTCACCAAGTTGAAGATCCAACAAATGCTTTTCCCTCTCCCCCGGGAACTCAATGCAATGGACACCATTGATTCCTAAGGAGGGAGTATTGATCCAGGTGGATATCGGTGGCCACCCACCTTTTCCAACTGGCTCAAAACAGTTTTATGGCAATTTCGGCAATTTACTATTTTTAGCAGGTTTGAATTTCTGGGGCCATTTTGAGGGCCCAAATGAAGGTTTTTCGAGATCAAGGTTCTCAATGATAATTGAGTGCCTTATTGAGCCCCCAAAATGAATCTCCTCGATGATACCTTTCCAACGAGTTATCACACACCTAAAACGAAGATCATATGCAAAAGTTACGACCCTGGGAAGTCGATGTGCTCACTTACCCAAACGGCGCCCACATGGCTTTTGGCGTTTCAGATCCTAAGGTTAGGTTTTTGGATGTCTAGGGTTTTTGACATTACTGCTTATTGTAAAAATTCCTTCAGAGCCTCATTGTAATCATCTTCTTGGGAATGCGAGTAGCCGTCACATCTCTTCTTAGAGATAAGCTGTCGCCATTCTAGCGAGTCTTTCACTCTGTATTTTTACAGTCTTTGTACGTTTCTTTCATTAATAGAAATCGTGTATTACTATATCTTTTTGTTTATGGTTGCATATCTAATATATTTTTGTTATATTATTGAATATATGCGATATCTCTGTGCATTTCTTTATTATATCTCCGATCTCATTTCGTGCCAAAAATAATCCGGATCAATGGAATCAGAGTAGGCTTCTCTTGATCGTTTTCAATGCATGTCCTCGATAAGGTCTGAGTATAGCAAGTTGGGTCTTGATCTTGTCTCTCTTGAATACAATCGCTCTCGCACACCCAAGAAAACCTCAATGGCTGAAGAAAAGAAAAATGACGAAGCAGGCGATCCTATCAATCTGTTGCTTGAGAAAGCTCTCACGCAACAGAGGGACGAAATGATGGATAATTTTTCCCACATCCTTAAACACATGCCGATAGCATCAGGTGCATATTCATCAAGCGACCACTTTGGAGGCACCTCGCCTTTCAAGGTAAAAGTTAATTTTGATTTTCCTTTATTTGAAGGACAGATAAATGTAGAAGCCCTAGAAAAATGGTTAACTCTACTAGAAGGTTATTTCTCTATTCACAACTTTTCCGACAAAGAAAAGATCACCTTCGCACTCCTTAAATCTCTCCCTCATGTCAAACATTGGTGGGAAATTTACTGGGAGAAAAGTTCCACAGAGGAGTTTGGAATATATGGGGTTGATCCCACTTGGGATTGTTTTGTGGATGTGGTAAAGGAACATTATTACCTTGTTGGAAACTATGAGGACCGGTACATGAGATGGACCACATTGTGGCAAGAGAGGGGCCAAGAAGTTCTAGAGTTCACCAATACCTTCCATACCTTGCGCACCAAGCTGGGTATCAAAGACTTCGAGTGACATTTGGTTCTGAAATGCTGTGGGGCTCTACTTAGATACATCCAGACTGAAATGGATTTTTTGGATATCTCATCACTCGGTGCTGCTGATCGATATGATGTTAAAATTGAGCAGAAATTTAAGCACTAGAACAAACAGGAATTTGGGTCTTCAAATCTGCAACAACCAAAGTATGACAAAGATGGCCCTAACGAACAGTCTCCTGAAAACCAGTCCAAGACACAGGAAAAGAAGGGTCATGGGAAGACAAAGAAGGACACCGGAAAATGGTGTGATTTCCACAAAATCCCTTGGAACAACACCGATGAATGTCGCTCAAAATAGTCATTGGTGGCTGAGATCAAAGACAATGAGCCGAACCCTGATTCAGAATCTGATTATGAAAATATGGGTAATGGATAGATCATTGGCGTAGACCCCACTACTATTGTCGCGAACGTGACAATTCAACTAGAAGAACCAATAGATCTGGTAGAGGGGGAGTGAATTTTTCATTCACAGATGTGGGTGAATTGGACCCCACTGCATTTTATTGTTGATAGCGGAATCCAAAAAAATCTCATCTCAGCAGAGGTTGTAAAATAGTTGGGATTGTCGACAACACTACACCTGCAACCATACAACATTGGGTGGCTTCGGCAAGGACGAGATCTCCATGTCAGCCAATAGTGTCGATTGTCATATCACATCCAACCCTTCAAGGATGAGGTATTATGTGATGTTTCCCCACTGGATGTCTGTGATGTTCTCTTGGGCCAACCATATATGTGGAGACACCATGTTGTTTATGAGTCTCGACCCCGTAGTGTCATTGTTACTTTGGGGGGTCATCTCTAAAGAATATGAGAGGTAGTTCCAACTATTGTTCCACCTAAAAAGTGTCACAAGGTAGTATCTCATACTGCAAAATTTAACTTCTTCACAATCTGTTCAAAAGGGGAACAAAATGACACTGCAACCACTACAGCCTTGCCCCCTGCACCTTCTATCCAACAGAAGCAGGTCAACAATGTTGCAGCAAAGCACAAAGATTCCTTCTGCACACCTTCCTCTCATGTAGCTCGACTTGTTGAACAACCTCAGCTTCAGCAAGTTCATGACAAACTTCCACAAACTAAGCAACATGACATCTCCAACAATACAAGCAACTCACCCAGATGCAGATCCAACAAATGCTTTTTCCTCTCCCCTAGGAACTCAACACAATGGAGACCATTACTTGCTAAGGAGGGAGGATTGATCCAAGTGGATATCGGTGGCCACCCACCTTTTCCAACTGGCTCAAAATAGTTTTATGGCAATTTTTGCAATTTATTATTTTTAGCAGGTTTTAACTTCCGGTGCCATTTTAAGGGCCCAAATGAAGGTTTTTCAATATTGAGGTTCTCAATGATAGTTGAGGGAATGATTTATCCCCTAAACTGAATCTCCTCGATGATACCTTTCCAATGAGCTATCACACGCCTAAAACGAAGATCGTATGCAAAAGTTACGACCCCAGGAACTTGATGTACTCACTTACTCAAACGGGGCCCACATGGCTTTTGGTGCTTCATCTCCTAGGGTTAGGTTTTTGGATGTCTAGGGTTTTTGGAATTCCTACTTATTGTAAAAATCCCTTCAACACCTCATTGTAATCATCTTCTTGCAAATGAGAGTAGCCATCACATCTATTCTCAGAGATAAGTTGCCACCATTCTAGCGAGTCTTTCACTTTGTATTTTTATAGTCTCTGTACATTTCTTTCATTAATAGAAATCGTGTATTACTGTATCTCTGTGTTTATGGTTGCATGTCTGATATATTTTTGTTATATTATTGAATATCTACAATATCTCTGTGCATTTATTTATTATATCTTCGATCTCATTTCATGCCGAAAATAATTTGGATCAGTCGTATCAGAGCAGGTTTCTCTTGATCGTTTTTCAATGCATGTCCCCGACGAGGTCCGAGTATATCAACTTGGGTCTCGATCTTGTCTCTCTTGAAGACAATCACTCTCGCACACCTAAGAAATCCTCAATGGTGGAAGAAAAGAGAAACGACGGAGCAGACAATCCTATCAATCTGTTGCTTAAGCAAGCTCTCACACGACAGTGGGACAAAATAATGGAGAATTTTGCCCACATCCTTAAATGCTTTCCAATAGCATCAAGTTCATCTTCATCAAGTGACCACTTTGGAGGCACCTCGAATTTCAAGGTACAAGTTAATTTTGAAATTCCTGTATTTGAAGGACAGATAGATGCAAAAGCCCTAGAAAAATGGTTAACTTTGCTAGAAGATTATTTCTCTGTTCAAAAATTTTCCGACAAAGAAAAGATCACCTTCACACTCCTTAAAACTCTCCCTCATGTCAAACATTGGTGGGAAACCTACTGGGAGAAAAGTTCCATAGAGGAGTCTGGAATATATGGGCCGATCCCACTTGGGATTTTTTTGTGGATGCAGTAAAGGAATAGTATTACCCTGTTGGCAACTATGAGGACCGGTACATGAGATGGACCACACTACGGAAAGAGAGGGGCCAAGCAGTTACAGAGTTCACCAATACCTTCCATACCTTGCGCACCAAGATGGGTATCAAAGACTCCGAGCAACATTTGAATCTGAAATACCGTGGGGCTCTACACAAATACATCTAGACTGAAATGGATTTTTCGGACATCTCATCACTCGGTGCTGCTTATCGATATGCTATTAAAATTCAGCAAAAATTTAAGCACCAGAACCAACGGGAATTTGGGTCTGCAAATACGCAACAACGAAATTATGACAAAGATGGCCCTAACAAACAGTCTCCCGAAAACCAGTCCAAGACACAGGAAGAGAAGGGTCACGGGAAGACAAAGAAGGACACCGAAAAATGGTGTGATTTCCACAAAATCCTCTGGCACAACACCGATAAATGTCACTCAAAATAGTCATTTTTGGCTGAGATCAAAGACAAGGATCCGAACCTTGATTTAGAATATGATTATGAAAATACCGGTAAAGTACAGATCATTGACGTAGGCCCCACTACTATTATCGCGACCGCGACAATTCAACTAGAAGAACCAACAAATCCCAAAGAGGGGGAGCGCCTTTTTCATTCACAGTTTTGGGTGAAGGGGACCCTGCTGCATTTTATTGTTGATAGCGAAAGCCAGAGAAACCTCATCTCAGCAGAGGTCATAAAACAGTTGGGATTGTCAAAAACACCACACCCACAACCATACAACATCGGGTGTCTTTGAGAAGAATGAGATCTCCATGTCAGCCAATAGTGCTGATTGTCATATGACATCCAACCCTTCAAGGATGAGGTATTAAGTGATGTTGCCTCAATGGATGTCTGTGATGTTCTCTTGGGCCAACCATAGATGTGGAGACTCCATGCTGTTTATGAGTCTCGACCCCGTAGTGTCATTGTTACTTTGGGGGGTCATCTCTACATAATACTATAGGTAGTTCCAACTATTGTTCCACCTAAAAAGTGTCGCAAGGTAGTATCTCATACTGCAAAATTTAGCTTCTTCACAATCTGTTCAAAAGGGGAACAAAAGAACACTGCAACCACTACACCCTCACCCCCTGCACCTTCTATCCAACAGAAGCAGGTTGACAAGGTTGTAAAAAGGCACAAAGATTCCTTCTGCACACCTTCCTCTCATGTAGCTCGACTTGTTGAACAACCTCATCTTCAACAGGTTCATGACAAACTTCCACAAACTAAGAAGCATGATGAAATGATGGAGAATTTTTCCCACATCCTTAAATGTCTGCTGATAGTATCAGGCACATATTCATCAAGTGGCCACTTTGGAGGCACCTCACCTTTCAAGGTACAAGTTAATTTTGATATTCCTTTATTTGAAGGACAGATAAATGTAGAAGCCCTAGAAAAATGGTTAACTTTGCTAGAAGGTTATTTCTCTATTCACAACTTTTTCGACAAAGAAAAGATCACCTTCCACTCCTTAAATATCTCCCTCATGTCAAACATTCATGGGAAACTTACTGGGAGAAAATTTCTACAGAGGAGTCTAGAATATATGGGGTCGATCCCACTTGGGATTGTTTTGTGGATGCGGTAAAGGAATAGTATTACCCTATTGGCAACTATGAGGACCAATACATGAGATGGACCACACTACAACAAGAGAGGGGCCAAGCAGTTCCAGAATTCACCAATACAATCCATACCTTGCGCACCAAGCTGGGTATCAAAGACTCCGAGTGACATTTGGTTCTGAAATACCGTGGGGCTCTACACAGATACATCCAGACTGAAATGGATTTTCTGTACATCTCATCACTCCATGATGCTTATCGATATGATGTTAAAATTGAGCAGAAATTTAAGCATAAGAATAAACAGGAATTTGGTTCTGCAAATGTGCAACAACCAAAGTATGAAAAAGATGACCCTAAAAAACAGTCTCCCGAAAGCCAGTCCAAGACACAGGAAAAGAAGGGTCACGGGAAGACAAAAAAGGACATCGAAAAATGGCGTGATTTCCACAAAATCCCCTGGCACAACACCGATGAATGTCGCTCAAAACAGTGATTGGTGGCTGAGATCAAAGACAAGGAGCCAAACCCTGATTCAGAATCTAATTCTGAAAATACAGGTAAAGGATAGATCATTGACGCAGACCCCACTGCTATTATCGTGAACACAACAATTCAAATGGAAGAATCAACAGACCTGGAAGAGGCGGAGCGACTTTTTCATTCACAGATGTGGGTGAAGGGGACCCTGCTACATTTTATTGTTGATAGCGGAAGCCAGAAAAACCTCATCTCAGCAGAGGTCATAAACAGTTGGGATTGTTGACAACACCACACCCATAGCCATACAACATCGAGTGGCTTCAACAAGGATGAGGTCTCCATTTCAGCCAACAGATTCAATTTTCATACGACATCCAACCCTTCAAGGATGAGGTATTATGTGATGTTTCCCCACTGGATGTTTGTGATGTTCTCTTGGGCCAACCATATATGTGGAGACGCCATGCTATTTATGAGTCTCGACCCCCTAGTGTCATTGTTACTTTGGCAGGTCATCTCTACAGAATACCATAGGTAGTTCCAACTATTGTTCCACCTAAAAAGTGTCGCAAGCTAGACTCTCATATTGCAAATTTCATCTTCTTCACAATCTGTTCAAAAGGGGATCAAAAGGACACTGCAACCACTACAGTCTCGCCCCCTGCACCTTCTATCCAATAGAATCAGGTCAACAAGGTTGCAACAAAGCACAAAGATTCCTTCTACACACCTTCCTCTCATGTATCTCGACTAGTTATAAGCATCAAATTCAACAGGTTCATGACAAACTTCCACAAACTAAGCAACGCGATGTCTCCAGCAATACAAGCAGCTCCCCAAGATGCAGATCGAACAAATGCTTTTCCCTCTCCCCCGGGAACTCAACTAAATGGATACCATTGCTTCCTAAGGAGGGAGGATTGATCCAGTCGGATATCGGTGGCCACCTACATTTTCCAACTGGCTCAAAACAGTTTTTTGACAATTTTGGCAATTTACTATTTTTAGCAGGTTTTAACTTCCGGGGCCATTTTGAGGGCCCAAATGAAGGTTTTTTGAGATCAAGGTTCTCAATGATAGTTGAGGGCTTAATTGAGCCCCCAAAATAAATCTTCTCGACGATACCTTTCCAATGAGCTATCACACACCTAGAACGAAGATCGTATGCAAACGTTACGACCCCGGGAAGTTGATGTACTCACTTACCCAAATGGGGCCCACATGAATTTTGGCTCTTCATCTCCTAGGGTTAGGTTTTTGGATGTTTAGGGTTTTTGGCATTCCTTCTTATTATAAAAATTCCTTCAGATCCTCATTGTAATCATCTTCTTGCGAATGCAAGTATCCGTCACATCTCTTCTCGGAGATAAGCTGCCAACATTCTAGCGAGTCTTTCACTCTGTATTTTTACAGTCTCTGTACATTTATTTCATTAATAGAAATAGTGTATTACTGTATCTTTGTGTTTATGGTTGCATCTCTGATATATTTCTGTTATATTATTGAATATCTGTGATATCTCTGTTCATTTCTTTATTATATCTCTGATCTCATTTCGTGCTGAAAATTAACCGGATTAGTGGAATCAAAGCAGGCTGCTCTTGATCGTTTTTCAGTGCACATCCCTGACGAGGTCCGAGTATAGCAAGTTGGGTCTCGATCTTGTCTCTCTTGAAGACAATCGCTCTCGCACACCCAAGAAACCCTCAATGGTGGAAGAAAAGAAAGATGACGGAGCTTGCGATCCTATCAATCTATTGCTTGACCAAGCTCTCGCGCGATAGAGGGACGAAATGATGGAGAATTTTGCCCACATCCTTAAATGTCTGTTGATAGAATCAAGCGCATATTCATCAAGTGGCCACTTTGGAGGCACCTAACCTTTCAAGGTATAAGTTAATTTTGATATTCCTTTATTTTAAGGACAGATACATGTAGAAGCCCTAGAAAAATGGTTAACTCTAATAGAAGGTTATTTCTCTATTCACAACTTTTCCGACAAAAGAAAAGATCACATTCCACTCCCTAAATCTCTCCCTCATGTCAAACATTGGTGGGAAACTTACTAGGATCAAATTTCCATAAAGGAGTCTAGAAAATATGGGGTCGATCCCACTTGGGATTGTTTTGTGGATGCAGTAAAGGAATAGTATTACCCTATTGGCAACTATGAGGACCAGTACATGAGATGGATCACACTATGGCAAGAGAGGGGCCAAGCAGTTCCGGAGTTCACCAATACCTTCCATACCTTGTGCACCAAGCTGGGTATCAAAGACTCCGAGTGACATTTGGTTATGAAATACCATGGGGCTCTACACAGATACATCCAGACTGAAATGGTTTTTCTGGACATCTCATCACTCCATGCTGCTTATCGATATGATGTTAAAATTGAGAAAAAATTTAAGCACAAGAACAAACGGGAATTTGGGTCTGCAAATCTGCAACAACCAAAGTATGACAAAGACGACCCTAAAAAACAGTCTCCCGAAAACCAGTCCAAGACACAGGAAAAGAAGGGTCACGGGAAGACAAAAAATGACATCGAAAAATGGTGTGATTTCCACAAAAGCCTCTGGAACAACACCGATGAATGTCACTCAAAATAGTCATTGGTGGCTGAGATCAAAGACAAGGAACCGAACCCTGATTCATAATCTAATTATGAAAATATGGGTAAAGGACAGATCATTGACGCAGACCCCACTGCTATTATCGCGAATGCAACAATTCAACTAGAAGAATTAGAAGATCTGGAAGAGGGGGAGCGACTTTTTCATTCACAGATGTGGGTGAAGGGGACCCCACTGCATTTTATTGTTGATAGCGGAAGCTAGAAAAACCTCATCTCAACAGAGGTCATAAATAGTTGGGGTTGCCGACAACACCACACCTGTAGCCATACAACATCGGGTGGATTCAACAAGGATGATATCTGCATGTCAGACAACAATTTCGATTTTCATACGACATCCAACCCTTCAAGGATGAGGTATTATGTGATGTTGCCCCACTGGATGTCTATGATGTTCTCTTGGTCCAACCATATATGTGGAGATGCCATGTTGTTTATGAGTCTCGACCCTGTAGTGTCATTGTTACTTTGGGGGGTCATCTCTACAGAATACCATGGGTAGTTCCAACTATTGTTCCACCTAAAAAGTGTCGCAAGGTAGTCTCTCATTTTGCAAATTTCATCTTCTTCACAATCTGTTCAAAAGGGGAACAAAAGGACACTGCGACCACTAAAGCCTCGCCCCCTGCACCTTCTATCCAACATAATCAGGTCGACAAGGTTGCAACAAAGAACAAATATTCCTTCTACACACCTTCCTCTCATGTATCTCGACTAGTTATAAGCATCAAATTCAACAGGTTCATGACAAACTTCCACAAACTAAGCAATGCGATGTCTCCAACAATACAAGCAGCTCACTAAGATGTAGATCCAACAAATGATTTTCCCTCTCCCCCGGGAACTCAACTCAATGGATACCATTTCTTCCTAAGTAGGGAGGATTGATCCAGTCGGATATCGGTGGCCACCCACCTTTTCCAACTGGCTCAAAACAATTTTCTGACAATTTCGGCAATTTACTATTTTTAGCAGGTTTTAACTTCCAGGGCCATTTTGAGGGCCCAAATGAAGGTTTTTCGATATCAAGGTTCTCAATGATATTCAAAGGCATTATTGAGCCCCCAAAATTAATCTCCTCGATGATACCTTTCCAACGAGCTATCACATGGCTAAAACGAAGATCGTATGAAAAAGTTACGACCTCAGGAAGTTGATGTACTCACTTACCCAAACGGGGCCCACATTACTTTTGGCACTTCATCTCCTAGGGTTAGGTTTTTGGATGTCTAGGGTTTTTGGTATTCCTACTTATTGTAAAAATGCCTTCAGAGCCTCATTGTAATCATCTTCTTGCGAATGCGAGTAGCCGTCACATCTCTTCTCAGACATAAGTTGCCACCATTCTAGCGAGTCTTTCACTTTGTATTTTTACAGTCTCTGTACTTTTATTTCATTAATATAAATCATGTATTACTGTATCTCTGTGTTTATGGTTGCATCTCTGATATATTTCTGTTATATTATTGAATATCTGCGATATCTCTGTGCATTTATTTATTATATCTCCGATCTCATTTCATGCCAAAAATAATTCGGATTAGTGGTATCAGAGCAGGCTGCTCTTGATCGTTTTTCAGTACATGTCCCCGACGAGGTCCGAGTATAGCAAGTTGGGTCTCGAGCTTGTCTATCTTGAAGACAATCTCTCTCGCACACCCAAGAAACTCTCAATGGTGGAAGAAAAGAAAAATGACAGAGCAGACGGATCAATTTGTTGCTTGAGAAAGCTCTCACACGATAGAGGGATGAAATGATGGAGAATTTTTTCCACATCCTTAAATGCCTTCTGTTAGCATCAGGAGCATATTCATCAAGAGACCACTTTGGAGGCACCTCACCTTTCAAGGTAAAGTTAATTTTGATATTCTTGTATTTGAAGGACAGATAGATGCAGAAGTCCTAGAAAAATGGTTAACTTTGCTAGAAGGTTATTTATCTGTTCACAACTTTTTCGACAAATAAAAGATCACCTTTGCACTCCTTAAAGCTCTCCCTCATGTCAAACATCAGTGGGAAACTTACTAGGAGAAAAGTTCCACATAGGAGTCTGGAATATATGGGGTCGATCCCACTTGGGATTTTTTTGTGGATGTGGTAAAGGAACAGTATTATCCTGTTGGCAACTATGAGGACTAGTACATGAGATGGACCACACTGCAACAAGAGAGGGGCCAAGCAGTTCCGGAGTTCACCAATACCTTCCATACCTTTCGCACCAAGTTGGGTATCAAAGACTTCGAACGACATTTGGTTTTGAAATATCATGGGGCTCTACATAGATACATACAGACTGAAATGGATTTTTTGGACATCTCATCACTCGGTGTTGCTTATCAATATGTTGTTAAAATTGAGTAGAAATTTAAGCACCATAACAAATGGGAATTTGGGTCTGCAAATCCATAACAACCAAAGTATGAGAAAGATGACCCTAACAAATAGTCTCCCGAAAACTAGTCCAAGACATAGGAAAAGAAGGGTCATGGGAAGACAAAGAAGGACACCAGAAAATGGTGTGATTTCCACAAAAGCCCCTAGCACAACACCGATGAATGTCATTCAAAACAGTCATTGGTGGCCAAGATCAAAGACAAGGAGACAAACCTTGATTCAGAATCTAATTCTAAAAATACTGGTAAATGACAGATCATTGACGTAGACCCCACTGCTATTGTCACGACCGCAACAATTCAAACAGAAGAACCAATAGATCCTAAAGAGGGGGAGAGACTTTTTCATTCACAGATGTGGGTGAAGGGGACCCCGCTGCATTTTATTGTTGATAGCGAAAGCCATAAAAACCTCATCTCAGCAGAGGTCGTAAAATAGATGGGATTGTCGACAACACCACACCCACATCCATACAACATCGGATGGATTAAGCAAGGACGAGATCATCGTGTTAGCCAACCCTTGTCATATGACATCCAACCCTTAAAGGATGAGGTATTATGTGATGTTTCCCCACTGGATGTCTGTGATGTTCTCTTGGTCCAACCATATATGTGGAGACGCCATGTTGTTTATGAGTCTCGACCCCGTAGTGTCATTGTTACTTTGGGGGGTCATCTCTACAAAATACTAGAGGTATTTCCAAATATCATTCCACCTAAAAAGTGTCACAAGGTAGTATCTCATACTACAAAATTTAACTTCTTCACAATTTGTTCAAAAGGGGAACAAAAGGACACTGCAACCACTATAGCCTCGCCCCCTGCACCTTCTATCCAACAGAAGTAGGTCGACAAGGTTGTAGCAAAGAACAAATATCCTTCTGCACACCGTCCTCTCATGTATCTTTACTTTTTGAACAACCTCAGCTTCAACAGGTTCATGACAAACTTCTACAAACTAAGCAGCGCGACGTCCCCAACAATACAAGCAACTCACCAAGATGCAGATCCAACAAATGATTTCCCCTCTCCCCCAGGAACTCAATGCAATGGATACCATTGCTTCCTAAGGAGGGAGGATTGATCTAGGTGGATATCGGTGGCCACCCACCTTTTCCAACTGGCTAAAAATAGTTTTTTGGCAATTTTGGCAATTTACTACTTTTAGCAGGTTTTAACTTCTGGGGCCATTTTGAGGGCCCAAATGAAGGTTTTTCGAGATCTAGGTTCTCAATTATAGCTAAATGCATGATTAATCCCCCAAAATGAATCTCCTCGCCGATACCTTTCCAACGAGCTATCACACACATAAAATGGAGATCGTATGCAAAAGTTACCACCCCGGGAAGTTGATGTACTCACTTACCCAAACGGGGCCCACATGACTTTTGGCACTTCATCTCATAGGGTTAGGTTTTTGGATGTCAAGGGTTTTTTGCATTCCTGCTTATTTTAAAAAGGCCTTCAGAGCCTCATTGTAATCATCTTCTTGCGAATGCGAGTAGCTGTCACATCTCTTTTCAGAGATAAGCTACCACCATTCTAGCAAGTCTTTCACTCTGTATTTTTACAGTCTTTGTACATTTCTTTCATTAATAGAAATCATGTTTTACTGTATCTCTGTGTTTATGGTTGCATCTCTGATATATTTCTGTTATATTATTGAATACCTGCGATATCTTTGTGCATTTATTTATTATATCTCCGATCTCATTTCATGCTGAAAATAATCCTGATCAACATCTATATTCTTTGATTTCACACGTAAAAAATTGTTACAACTCCCTACTCATAGAAATATGGGGTCAATGGATGGAGAAAAGGACAACACACCCTTATGCTAGAGAATTTTCAAGTCTTTGTCTAATTGTCTTCGACCCTAGTTTCTCTCTACTTGACTAGAGATAAATATTGGTTCTCCAAGTCGTTATTGAGTTTTATGTAGAGTTTATTTAGTCACTCCTTGGGTACTCTACCAAAGTAAAACTACATTAATGCTGATTGAAATTTGAGTACATGTGGTTGATGATGGGAGGACCCAAGATTTCATGAAGGAAGTTTTGTGACAAGGTTTATGTATACTTTTTGTCATATTTTAAAATCAAACATATAGATCTATCTTATCTTCATGCCCCCTCCCCGCCCCTCCCACACCACCCCTTATTCTTGTGCATTTGTCAAATCTTATTATTTGTGAATGACGAAATTGGTAAGAGATTGATTTTCTTGAATATCAATTATGATGTTATTTTTTACAATTTTTGTTGGTTATTTGAATTTCCAAGTTGGGAGTGAGAAATTTTATGTTGTTTTATTGTGTGTAGGTTGAATAGGATAAACTATTTTTCTTACAAGGTTAAGGACAAAAAATGGTTAAGAGGTATTTATCTTGTTCATTCTCTTTACATTTCAATTATAAAATCAACCCTATGTAATGTAATATATTTTTCTATTTTTCTATTTATCGGTAATCCTAACCCACTCATTGGAGACCTGCATTTAGTGTAGGTGGAAATCCTATCAAAATTCCCCCTTTCCCCTCTCCCTCTTCATCTCCATTATCGCCCCTTCCTTTTCCTCTTTATCTTATCCCTCTCTTTATTTCTCTTTTATTTTCTCCCACCATTCTATTCCCCTCCCCCCACCTCCTTTTATTCCTTTTGTTTTTCTCCTTTTTCTTTCCCTCTCACCCTCTCCTTCTTTCTTTTTATTTTCTTCCCCTTCCCCCTCTCTTTTCTACATTTTCTTCTTCATTCTCTTTTTGTCTCCCTCTCATTTTTCTTCTTTTCCTTTTTGGTATTTTATTTATTCTTCTTATTCTCTTTCTCTTTCTGTTCGAACGTAGGATAACCCAAATAACAATAATAATATTTATTATTTTCATAAATTATTATTATTGTTACTATTAAATTATTATATCCTTCTTTTAAATTAAATCATAATTCACTAATTAAGGTCTCACTTAGATTGATATCAATAAACAAGTTCATTACTTTATATGGAAATAAACTGGTGAATAGTATCCCCATAAACCCTTTTTTCTAGTGCATTTCACCCCCCTACAACCCTTTACACATTCAAGTATATACGTTTATTAGATTATGTGAGCAAGTTAGGATATTGTTGTTAAACATGTTTTGATAAATAGTCTTTATTAATATAATAATTAAAAGACTTTCTTCCAGAAGTATCTTATTAGTTGTCTAGAACTATACCTCTAATTATTGTATCCTATGACCTTTGCATGTGTTGATGTTATGCATGCGTATTTTCAATAATCATGTCAAATTGTGCATATACTTTATTCCATGGATGTTATGTACTTACCTTAGTTAGTAATATGTTATTGTAATAGATCTATAAATCATATTGATTTGAATGGAGAGTGATCAAACAATGATTCCCAATGTAAGGAAAGATACGAAGAATGTTGTAAAATAACAAGTAAAGAACGGGTAGTGAATGAAGAAAAAAATCACCCTAAAATACCATTGGTATTATTACTATTAAATTATTATTTTTCTTTGCTTAAAATAAATCATAATTCACTAATTTAGGTTTCACTTAGGCCAATAGCAATAAACATGTCAATTACTTTATAGTGAAATAAATTAATGAAAATTTTCGAGTAAAACCTTTTTGTCCACAACATTGCATCCCCTATGACACTTTTCACATCCAAGTAGATACATTGGGATGAGACAAAGTTACAATATCGATGTTTGATCATGATGTGATAGATAGTTTTTATTAATTAAAATAATTAAGAAAATTTGTTCCATAAGTATCACCTTAGTTTCAAAAAACTACCCCTCTAATTATCATATTCTATGGGATGTTATGTCAATTATCACCTTAGTTTCAAAAAACTACCCCTCTAATTATCATATTCTATGGGATGTTATGTCAATTATGCTGCTATATTGTGTATATATTTTATTTAATGGATGTTATGTACTTACTTTACTAGATTATCATTATAATATATTTATGGTCATATGTAATAGATTTATGATCATATGGATTGCAATGGAGAGGGATCGCACGATGATGCGTGATGCAAGGAAAGGAATGAGAAACATTACAGAATAATAGGTCAATAAAAATCTTTCAATGAAAAAGAAAATCACCCCACATAACATAAGTTGTAATTACATAAATTATATTGTTATATAATATTGAGATATATGTATTTATTTTATGAAGATTTTTTTTTTGAATTATTACTTATTATATTTTATATTTTGTGTTGTAAAAAACATAAGTAAAATGGTAGAGCATTTCTAAAGTATTTAATATCAAAAGTGAAACCATATATAGATGAATACCATATGTGTTCATGACATCAATTTTCAAGAGTTTTAGTCATAATTTGTGTATATTATCCAAGGTATGGTTTATCACAATAACAGTAGAGTCTAAAACTCAAAGTTGAACATGCTGCCCTATTGAGACCATAAGCTTTATATCCTTACAATCATAACTAAGATCCTCTAACTATGGATCAAAAACTACTTGTCAAACCAAATCTAACTAAATCACAAAAAACAGGAATGAGATCCTATTTTTATGGAATCAAATCCACATCATAAATTAAGGTCTTCGACAATTGTATAGGCCTTGTTGGGTGATGATAAGGCTCTTCTAAAGATCTTGTTGACATCTGGGATGTGAATCATCATCCCTCAACTGAAATGGAGTCTTCCTTTGAAATTTCCTCGAAGCTAAAAAAGACAGTCATCTTCTGCATATTGGAGTCTAAAAACACCTAGGATTCTTCACTGATGGTCTGGCAGTGACTATACATGAGTTGAGAAGATACACTTTGATTATGTGCATCTCTGCACTTTCGATAGCTAACATGTATTAAATAGGGAAAACTTAGCTGCCAAAAATCTGGAGATTTGACAGCTAACAACACATCTATAAGATGAAATAAGTTGCCGAAAATTTGAAAATAATCGTTGACTTAAAACGTTTTACCATCTGTGACTTCCCTCCTGGCAATTATTTTTCAAAACTGATATGCTTCGATTAAATTCGGACTGGAAGACCTCTGTCTAGATTTCTTAGAAATTGATTGCTTGAATCTTGGAGAAAATCTTCAAAACCTCTAAGATAATATATAATTGAAAAATTACTGCCTAGAAATCAGGCTCTGGTTGGACATGTGGCCTGATTTGTTGCTCAAAACCTAGGATCTACCACCTTATTTGATTATGAACCAGTTTCCCGATTAATGTTCCAAAGTTTGACATTTTCCATCATCGCGCCTACTTGCCAATGTTGTTGGATAAGATTGTTTAAAAAAAAAAATCAATCGACCAAACACAATGTTAATGCTCTTCAAAGTTCACGATAGCCTGGTTTCTTGTAATCTCCCATAGTTGTACAATACCATCAAAGGCGCTTGATGCAATATAATTTTGATGGAAATTGGGCTCTGTGTATTTTAATGGACAACGCAACATTCATATCCCATATGTACTAGGAAGATAAAGCTTATGGGTTTGGCACTTGCATTGGGCTTGTATGTTGACTTGTCTCATGGCTTTCCTGTGTGTTAACTCGTGGCTTAGCTCGTGGGTCCTCCAAAGTGATAAACCAGAGAGACCTGTAGAATTAGCATGAGAATTAGCTTGTGGACTAGGGATTTGGCTTGACTCATGGCTTAACCCATGGCTTGGTGCACTAGGATTTGATGTGTTGCATTTCCAAGTGTGGTTTCGAGAGTTTTTCTCACTCCTCTACTCGGAAACTTGCTCTACAACTGCATGAAAAAGGAAATTACCATTTGTTCTCACGCACCTCTAGTTCAAAACCCAAATTCATAATATTACTTTCGATTTAGGAAACAATTCCAGATAAACCAATCAGTCATCCGACCCTGTTTCTGTTTGCCAATATTTTCTTCGATTCTCCTTCATTGATCTGTTTTTTTCCTAAATCATCGATCGGGCATAGTAGTAATCTATGGGAGAAAAGCTACTGCCAGGATATAAATGAACATCTCCATAATCGAAAAGAAAAGCACCTTCCCTCCAAGACTTGAAAATATAATTTTACTAGCATTCTTACCTCACCGTGCTGAGTAGCTAGGTTAGAGTTAAACTTATCAATATTTACACCATTTAAATTGACTTATGTCTCAGACGCTGACAAACTTCCTAGTGCAACAGAGTATTGATAACAGATGGAGAGGAAAAGACTCGACGCTTTTCATTAGGCTATGACTTGTTGCGTAGCTTATGTATTAGTTTATATGATGAGGTGAATGGCATATGGAACTCGGGGCTTGCGCTTGGGCTTGAAATTAGAGACACAACTAACATGTAGGATAGTATAACAAGTAGATAAGACTTATAGATTAGGTTCTAACATGTAGCTTTGGCTAGTTAAATGTACTTGAGGTTTGTCATATGTTTGACCCTTGATAATAAGATAACTTAAGATTATTTAAGCACACACCCTTTTTTGAAATAAATATATAATAATATAATTCATAAACTATAAAATAGTTTAGAAAAATATTATTTATATGACAAACTTCAAAAAAGATTGCTAACCGTTTATTTGTAGGTTAAGGGAAAGAAGCCAAAGGATACTGGGCAAAAGTAATCACCAGGAGCTTGATGAAGAAGTGGAGGTTAAGAAATTGGCCAAAAGGATGAAGAAAGCAAAAAGTCAAACAAAGAGAGATAAAAAATGCTCTTCAAAAGTTCATTATATTTTGGTCGCTAACAGGGGTGAATCAATATTAGTAATTTTATTTCATTACCACAATATAAATCTTCAATGATATTCAATCAACATTCAATATAGCATCATTACCATAAATCAATGCATAAACAACACATAAACACAGTACAACAAAGTTTTATGTGGAAACCCAATGCAGGAAAAACAACGTAATTCTTTTCTTATAGATCAAAGAGTACATTCACTGGAATCACCAACTTCCTATTTCTCTAGTTATAACTGGAAGGAGGCTCGAACTCCCTATTTATAGGCTACCACCTGAAGGAAGCACCAAATCCCTAATTTTTTTGGCTCCAACCATAAGCAGGCTACAACCCCCTTTCCTTGCCCCATCCAACTGCCCTGAAATATAACTGTAGACAACCCTGTCACTACCTCTGTTATTGTAACTAATAACCTATTCTTGCTGCTACTTCTGATACCTCTATTGTTGCTACTGAAATCAATATCTCATAAATACTGCAACCACTTATTCCTCATATTAAAATCCACAAGAGAATTCTCCAAATCAACAATTTATGAATTACCGAGACATACCTGTTCCTGATTTATTCAAAATAACTCCTTAACACACATAGGAATACATAAATTCATATTGTACCTGACCTAAACTTTTAGATACCTAATATTCCACAACTTTTCCTCATAGGTTTGTGACTGTGTATACTGTTTTCCCCCGGGTATCCACGCTTTTCCTCAGTGTAGCCCACAGATGTCCAGACTTTTCCTCCTGAAACTCATGAATATATCAAGGAGTTCATGTATGAAACCCATTCTCCTTGCTCTCGACTCCTGTAAATTTCTTACTTCACTTGATTTATCTGTCTTAGGCTCACTACCTCAGATCTCCAACATGTACTCTCATAGGTGAATGCACAAAAGTGATTTGCAATGGACTCTTCTCTTTATTATATAGGAGCCATTTCTTAATGACACACAACTCATGATGGAATGCAACTCACATGCAACCTGTTATCTTATGTTTAATACCACTTTTCTTCTATTCTAATAACTATCTATCTCTCCAATAATTAATTATTTTTGCAATAATTAATTTTCCATGTAATGATTAATTATATTTTTTTTACTACCACTTTACTTCGGCATGCAACTTGTTAATTCCTCCTTTAATTTTTCGATAATCAATTAATGACATGCAATAATTAATTAATTATCCATGCAATAATTAATCAATAAATAATTAATCTTGTGTTGCAACCACTTTAACTAGTCAAGCTTCACTTTAACTAGTCAAGCTTCTTGATGACCTTCTAAAAGCTTATAAAATATTCTCGGGGGTCCTAATTATCATATATGTCAATTATGATAATATGTGCATATATTTTATTTAATGTATGTTATGTACTTACCTTACTAACATATCATATATGTCAATTATCCTTCTATATTGTGCATATATTTTATTTAATGGATGTTATCTACTTACCTTACTAACATATCATTATAATATATTTATGGTCATATGTAATAGATTTATGATCATATGGATTGCAATGGAGAGGGATCACACGATGATGCGTGATGCAAGGAAAGGAATGAGGAACATTATATAGAATAATAGGTCAAGAAAAATCGGTCAAAGCACCCCACATAAGTTGTAATTACATACCTTATTATTGTTATATAATATATCTTATTATTGTTATATAATATTGAGATATATGTATTTATTTTATAAAGAGTTTTTTTTTTTAAATTATTATTTATTATATTTTATTTTGTATTGTAAAAAAGATAAGTAAAAGGGTAGAGAATTTCTAAAGTATTTAATATTAAAAGAGAAACCATATATAGATGAATATTATATGTGTTCATTATGTGTTCATGTCATCAATTTTCAAGGGTTTTAGTCATAATTTGTGCATACTATCTAAGGTATGGTTTATCCTACATTGTTTTATGAAATTTATAGTATGCATTATAGTATTAATTGAATTTAGAAATTTTCATTGTATTTATTCACTTTGTGATGCACATATTAA
>ML776639.1:1147028-1169779 GCA_009831015.1 Picea engelmannii
CCAACCATCGTGACCACCATAAGCATGGCAACCAATATCACCAGTCGTGCTGCTATTCTTATATCCATGTCGCTGTAGAATTCTCCTATTCACAGCCACAGAATAAGTAATGGATTGCACCAATACCAATACCAGTTTCAGTATCAGAAGAAGATGAATAAGAATATGATTGTATCTCCCTTATGTTCAAATGTATATGTAGGAAGCACTTACGCGGAGAGTGGATGGCAAAGAAAAGAGGAAACGTGGGGTGACTCTGTAGATTCGTTTGACAGATTCATGGAATGGGCTGGTCTTGGAATGGGCTGGCGTTTGATAAAATAATCAAACGGAAAGTTTTTCGGCCATCTCACTGGAACCAGACGTTCTGTGGAAAATTTGGAGGAATTGGCTTCCAGGACCCATTTTAGTGGCAGGTCCTTGTTTGGAGATTTGGGGTTTAGAAGCTTCCAAAGCCAATTTGAGGAAACAAATGACACTTTATAGGGTCAAAACTTTGTGAGCATAGCTCCCAACCCATTGACACTAATCTATACATGAAGAGATTTCCAATGATTCAAAAATTACTTGAATATGAGCTAATACGCAAAAGTTATTCCTTTCACAAGTTGACCTATTTTTTTGACCAACATGGTACTGAGTGGATGCCACATCAACCCCCATTACTCACACATGTGGGGCTAGTCAGATGTGGACTTCGAGGAAGGTTCTAGAGGATCCAAACCTCTAACATTAATTGAGGGTTGAGGTGATCTAGGTGGATATCAGTGGCCACCCACCTATTCCACTGGCTCAAACACCAATTTCCATTTTGGCAGTTTTTTCCTAGTTTTTCAGGTCCTAAACTTCTGGGACCGTTTTGAGGCCCTAAAGAATGTTTTTTCAGCATGGCACAATCACACTATAGGTTTTAGCCAAAGTGTGACAACAACATGTGTAGTCCTCAGATAATTCTTTCGATCGAGCTATCGTGCACCTAAAACGAAGTTTGTATGCAAAAATTACGACCCCAAGAAGTTGATGTACGAACTTACCCCATCAGGACCCACATGACTTTTGGTGCTTCATCTCCTAGGGTTAGGTTTTTGGATGTTTAGGGTTTTCTTATTTATCCTTTATGATAAATAAAAGGCCCCTTTGGAGCCTCATCGTAACCAGCTTCTTGCGAATGACAGTAGTTGACACATCTCTTCTTAGAGATAAGCTACCACCATTCTAGCTAGCTTGTGTGCATTTTCATTTTACAGACTTTTGTATTTCAGACAATCATTAATAGAATCTGAGCTTTACTATATTATTTTTTTCCTTGCCATATCTCTGTGTAATTCTTTTTTATATCTTTAATATATCTCTTCCTTCATATCGTTCCTAAAATAATTTGGATCAGCCACCTATCAGTCATCGGTGCAGGTCAGGGTATAGAGAGTTGGGTCTTTAACTTGTATCTCTTGAGATAAACCACTCCCGCATGCGCAAGTGACCTTCCATGGCAGAATAAAAGAGGGACGAAGGGACATGAAATCCTTTCAAATTCTTGCTCGAGGAATCCCTTGCATGATAGAGGAACGAGATGATGGATAATTTCTCCTAGATCCTTCGACAACTTTTGGTAACAACGAATGAACCTTAAACTAGCAATCACTTCATAGGTGTGATGCCCTTCAAGGTACAAGTTAACTTTGATATTCCTTTATTTGAAGGCTAGATAGATGTTGATGCTTTGAAAAAATGGTTAAATCTGCTAGAGGATTATTTCTTTGTCCACAAATTTTCCAATAGTTAAAAGATCACCTTCGCACTCCTTAATTCCCTTTCCCATGTCACAGGTTGGTGGGAGACTTATTGTAAGAAACATGTCGAGGATGAGTCTGTAATTTTTGGGTCAGGGTCCACTTGGACAACTTTTGTTGATGCCCTCAAGGAACAATATTACCATGTTGGAAGTTATTATGACCAATACACAAGATGGACCACCCTATGCCAAGAGAGGGAGAAAACGTTTTTGAAGTTCACAAATACTTTCCATACCTTGTGCACTAAAATGGGTATCAAAAACTCAGAGTGGAATTTGGTCCTAAAATATTGTGGGGCTCTGCATAGGTACATCCAAACTGAAATGGAGTTTCTAGACATCTCGTAATTGGGAGTCGCTTATCGATATGCTGTCAAAATTGCACTGAAATTCAAGCAACAAAACCTGCGGGAGTTCAGGTCTACAAATCCACAACAACCAAAGTATGGTAAGGGTGGCCCTAACTCCTATTCCAAAGGACAGGGAAAGGATTTCCAACCCTAGGATAACTAGACCAATCCACCAAGAGAGAAGGGTAATGGGAGGTCGAAGAAGGACACTAGAAAATGGTGCAAGTTCCACAAAATCCCTTGGAATAATACTGATTAATGTCACTCCAAATAGTTGTTGTTGGTTGAGATGAAAGCCCCAATATCAGATGTTAACTAAGACTCTAATTCAGAGACAAAAAATGGAATATAGATCATTGATGTAGAACCTAGTGTCACCATCACTACCACAAAAGGCGAGCTAGAGGAACTGGAGGAGCCTGAAGAAGGGGAACATCTTTTCCACTCACAGATGTGGGTGAATGGAACCCCACTCCATTTCATTGTTGATAGAAGTATCCAGAAGAACTTGATCTCAATATAGGTTTTCAATAGGTTGAAATTGACAACGACACAACATCCTCAACCATACACCATCGGTTGGCTCATCCAAGGACATGACATTCTTGTCATCCAACAATGTCGCCTGCACAATGGAATCAAACCCTTCAAAGACGAGGTATTGTGTGATGTTTCCCTATTTGAATTTTGTGATGTTTCTCTAGGACAACCATATATGTGGAAGCTTCATGTTTTTTATGAATCTAGGCCTCGTAGTATCATTATTACTTTATGATTCAACTCTATAGGATGTCAGAGGTAGTCGCAAATGCTATGGTCTCTTTGATCTCTGCGAAGTAGTGCAAAAAGGTGGTTTCTCAGACCGACAGATTTGTCCTTTGTATGGTTTGATCAAAAGGTAAATGGAAGGTCAATACAACTGTCAAAACCTCTGCACAAGGTCTCTCTACCCAACAACAATAGGTGGACAGAATAGTTGAGGGGTACAATGACATATTCTCCTCGCCTACTAGGGTGTCAATGCATTGTCAGGTAAAACACTCTATTGATCTAACACCTGGTGCTCCTCTACCTAACATCCCTATAAAAAGATGTTTTGTTATGGAGAATGAAGAAATGAAATGCTAGATCCAAGATGTAATTATGAGGGCCACATCAGACCATGCTCCTCACCTTGCGGGAGCCCAATTGTTCTAGTACATAAGAAGGACATGACATGGCGACTTTGTATTGACTACAGAGCCCTGAACAAGATCATAGTAAAGAACTGGTACCCAATTCCTTGAATTGATGACATTCTCGATCAATTCAAGGGAGCCAATTTTTTCATTAAGATTGATCTGAATTTAGGTTACCACCAGGTGTCGATTGAGTAAACTAATGTGTGGAAGATAGCCTTCAAGTCCAAAGATGACCTCTTTGAGTGGTTGGTCATGCCTTTCGTCTTGACTAATGCCCTGAAAACATTCATGCAGATGATGGATGATATATTACGTATATTCATAAACTCCTTTGTGGTTGTATATTTGGATGACATCCTTGTCTTGAGAAAAACATGGGAGGAAATTTTGGATCATATTCAGCAGGTGTTGGGAAACCTACGACAACACAAGTTATATACTAATTTGGAGAAGTGTTCCTTAATCATGCAGAGAATCCAATATTTCTAATACATTGTGGATGAGCGGGGTGTACATGTGGATCTAGCCAAGATCCAAGTCATCCATGATTGGCCAACTCTGAAAATAGTGGTTAACTCATGATGTCTGCTAGTGTAGGTGCTTGACAACTTGTGGACATGGACCTAAGTGCTTAGTTAACTTGGACAATTGGAGATTATCCTTCGGGCTAATATTTTTTCTTAATAAATTTTAATATAAACCTTTTAATAAGCTCGAGGAGCCAATTTTGGCCTAAAACAGACCAAATATTGATTAAAGACAACAAGATTTTTATATTTTTCTTTGCCACCTAGTCATTATTTCATTTTCCCAAGAAAAAATTATTTAAATAATTATCCTTCTTACCCTTAGGGCACAATGACCAAATCTTAGCCAACTTTCAAAACGTTTTGACAAAAATAAAATGTGCTAACACTACGCGCATATCCTCTAGAGCCCCGAAGCCTCAAAATTCTACCACATGGCTCCGACCTTCGGCTCTTTTGAATTATTCATCTACACAAACCCTGATCCAGATTATTTTCAGCGCGAAATGAGAGCGGAGATACAATAAGGAAATGCGCAGAGATATCGTAGATATTCAATAATATAACAGAAATGTATAAGAGATGCAACCATAAACACAGATATACATTAATACACGATTTCTATTAATGAAATAAATGTACAGAGACTGTAAAATACAGAGTGAAAGACTCGCTAGAATGGTGGTAGCTTATCTTTGAGAAGAGATGTGGCTGTTACTCGCATCCGTGAGAAGATGATTACAATGAGGCTCTGAAGAACTTTTTACAATAAACGGGAATGCAAAAAGTCCTAGACATCCAAAAACCTAACCCTAGGAGATGAAGTGCCAAAAGTCATGTGGGCCCCGTTTGGGTAAGTGAGTACATCAACTTCCCGGGGTCGTAACTTTTTCATACGATCTCCGTTTTAGGAGTGTGATAGCTCATTGGAAAGGTATCGTCGAGGAGATTCATTTTGGGGGCTAAATCATACCTTTGTCTATCCTTGAGAACCTATATCTCGAAAAACCTTCATTTGGACCCTCAAAATGGCCCCGAAAGTTAAAACCTGCTAAAAATAGTAAATTGCCAAAATGGCCAGAAAACTGTTTTGAGCCATTTGGAAAAGGTGGGTGGCCACAGATATCCACCAGGATCAATACTCCCTCCTTAGGAGGAAATGGTCTCCATTGTGTTGACTTCCCGAGGGAGAGGGAAAAGCATTTGTTGAATCTGCATCTTGGTGAGTTGCTTGTCTTGCTGGAGAAGTCACGCTGCTTAGTTTGTGGAAATCTATCACGAACCTGTGGCTGGAAGGTTTGGACCTTTTTAACCAGTTTGTCTATTTTAGATGACTGTGTGCAGAAGGAATATTTGTGCTTTGCGGCAACCTTGTCGACCTGCTTTTGTTGGATAGAAGGTGCTTTGGCCAAAGTTGTGGTGGCTGCAGTATCCTTTTGTTCACCCTTTGAGTAGATTGTGGGGAAGATGAATTTTGTAGTATGATATACTACCTTGTGGCACTGTTTAGGTGGGGCAGTAGTTGGAACTACCTCTGGTATCGTGTAGAGATGACCCCCCAGAGTAATAATGACACTACGGGGTCGAGACTCATAGATAGCATGGCGTTTCCACATATATGGCTGGCCCAAGAGAACATCACGGTCATCCAGTGGGGCAACATCACATAATACCTCATCCTTGAAGGGTTGGATGCTGTATGACAATCGACACTGTTGGCTGACACGAAGATCTCGTCCTTGGCGAAGCCACCCAATGTTGTATGGTTGCAGGTGTGGTGTTGTCGACAATCCCAACTGTTTGACGACCTCTGCTGAGATGGGATTCTTCTGGCTTCCGCTATCAACAATAAAATTCAACGGGGTCCCCTTCACCCACATCTGTGAATGAAAAAGGCTCTCCCCCTCTTCTAGATCTGTTGGTTCTTCTGGTTGAATTATTGTGGTCGCGACAATAGCAGTGGGGTCTGCATCGATGATCTGTCTTTTACCAGTATTTTCAGAATCATCTTCTGAATGAAGGTTTGGCTCCTTGTCTTTGATCTTACCCACCAATGACTATTTTGAGCGACATTCATCGGTGTTGTGCCAGGGGATTTTGTGGAAATCGCACCATTTCCCGGTGTCCACCTTTGTCTTCCCGTGACCCTTCTTTTCCTGTGGCTTGGAATGTTTTTCAGGAGACTGTTTGTTAGGGCTATCTTTGTCATACTTTGGTTGTTGTGGATTTGTAGACACGAACTCCCGTTTGTTCTGGTGCTTAAATTTATGTTCGATTTTAACAACATATCGATAGGCAGAACCGAGTGATGAGATGTCCAAGAAATCCATTTCAGTTTGGATGTATCTGTGTAGAGCCCCACGGTATTTCAGAACCAAATGTCGTTCAGAGTCTTTGATACCCAAATTGGTGCGCAAGGTATGGAAGCTATTGGTGAACTCTGGAACTGATTGGCCCTTCTATTGCCGCAATGTGGTCCATCTGATGTACTGGTCCTCATAGTTTCCAACAGGGTAATACTGTTCCTTTGTCGCATCCACAAAAAAATACCAAGTGGGATCGGCCCCATATATTCCAGACTCCTCTATGGAACTATGCTCCCAGTAAGTTTCCCACCAATGTTTGACATGGGGGAGAGCCTTAAGGAGTGTGAAGGTGATATTTTCCTTGTCTGAAAAATTATGAACAGAGAAATAACCTTCTAGTAGATTTAACCATTTATCCAGGTCATCTGCATCTATTTGACCTTCAAATATGGGAATATCAAAATTAACCTGTACCTTGAAGGGCAAGGTGCCTCCAAAGTGGCTGCTTGATGAAGATGTGCTTGATGCTATCCGTATGTGTTGAAGGATGTGGGAAAAATTCTCCATCATTTCGTCCCTTTTTCGCGTGAGAGCTTGCTCAAGCAATAGACTGATAGGATCGTCTGCTCCATCATTTTTCTTTTCTTCCGCCATTGAGGGTTTCTTGGGTGTGCGAGAGCGATTTTCCTCAAGAGAGACAAGCTCGAGACCCAACTTGCTATACTCGGACCTCGTCGGGGACATGCACTGAAAAACAATCAAGAGAAGCCTTCTCTGATACCACTGATCCAGATTATTTTCAGCATGAAATGAGAGCGGAGATATAATAAGGAAATGCACAGAGATATCGCAGATATTCAATAATATAACAGAAATCTATAAGAGATGCAACCATAAACACAGATATACAGTAATACACTATTTCTATTAATGAAATAAATGTACAGAGACTATAAAATACAGAGTGAAAGACTCGCTAGAATGGTGGTAGCTTATCTCTGAGAAGAGATGTGGCTGCTACTCGCATCCATGAGAAGACGATTACAATGAGGCTTTGAAGGCCTTTTTACAATAAACAGGAATGCCAAAAGTCCTAGACATCCAAAAACCTAACCCTAGGAGATGAAGTGCCAAAAGTCATGTGGGCCCCGTTTGGGTAAGTGAGTACATCAACTTCCCGGGGTCGTAACTTTTGCATACGATCTTCATTTTAGGCGTGTGATAGCTCATTGGAAAGGTATCGTAGAGGAGATTCATTTTTGGGGCTCAATCATGCCTTCGGCTATCATTGAGAACCTTGATCTAGAAAAACCTTCATTTGGACCCTCAAAATGGCCCCGGAAGTTAAAACCTCCTAAAAATAGTAAATTGCCAAAATGGCCAGAAAACTGTTTTGAGCCATTTGGAAAAGGTGGGTGGCCACCGATATACACCTGGATCAAACCCAAAGCTATGGAGTCACGAAAATACGAACTCTTGAAGAGTTCACACTTACACATGGTGGCACATTACATGCAGAGGTATGGGTAGGTGGGTCCGGGCCTTTGATTGATTTAACTCCAGTGTCCCAGCATCCCAAATTTCCCAAAGTCTCGAACTCCTGGTATCACAGTTACTCCATCATCCTTTGGCCAACCGAACCTGCGCCAAGGGGGGGGATGACACGCGACAAAGGCAGAGATGACACGTGCCCCATCATTGGGTGACACATGTCACATTCTAATGGGTGCATAGGGTCTTTGAAAAGTATGAATCAAGGTGACACATGTCATGTTGAATGTGGTTCCATGTCACCTTGGGTGATGTTAGCATGCCACGTCACTCTAGACTAACAACCTTCCAACACCCCTTATATCCCATGGTCGAGATGTGTCCACGTGTATCCATAGATCTATGCCCTCTGTTACTTTGCATATTTAGTGTTTGGGGGATCCGTTGTCTAACTCCCTCTTTTCTCCCATAGTGGTCAGTGTTGGGTTGACCATGTTCTAGATCCAATGGTTAGGAGAGATCCCAATGCATCCTTGGATCAACGATTCATGTTACTTTGCGACTTCAACGTTTGGGGATTCTACCCGTTTAAATGTTCCTTTCTTCTAGAGTGGTCAATGCTGGACTGACCACAACTTAGATCCAATGGCTAGGAGAAGTCCCAAAGCATCCTCAGATCTATGACTCTCGTCACTTTATGAGTTCAGTGTTTAGGGTTTTGGTGTCAATCCTTGGGAAAAATTACATTAAGGATTTTCCAACCAATACAGAGATCGTAAACTTATTCTTAGATTCATTTACAGACCCATGGCTAACAGTTCTCATGCTGCTATGCAGAGGCAAGTAGAAAACCATTCAAATGCAGGGGTTTACAGAGGAATGATAAGAATTTATAATATAAATCAAACCCTATAGATCTTAGTCATAGACACATACATTCAAACCATGCATTCCATTCCAGTGCATAGGGTAAAAAAAGTAATTATCTATTACAACTAATCACCGACCACTAACTATGGGTGTTCTCATTTCCACCCAACCGTAGGCTTAGAGGCATTCATTATTAGCGCTCTGGCCACCCTCACGCCAAGCCATGATATCACTAGGGAAATTTTGTAGTTTCTCAGAGAATATCTCTCTATCATATCCTTTGCGAGGTTTATCAAATTCTCGCTCAACATCAAGATCGTCATCTTCTACTCAGTTTATGTTTTCTACAAATTTTTAGAGATGCTTTCCCTTGTTCTCTCCAGTAACCAAAACATTTTATCAAGCTTCCAATTCTTATTCTTAGCTGGAGAGCCTCACACACTCTTCCTCTTTTTCTCTGCATATCCTCAGTCACACGCCCCCTGTGGGTTTGGTTTCCTTTTTGTCTTCCTTCGTATGTGTTCTTGCATGCCTTTTTCCTCCCAATCAAGGTTCTTGACCTGTCCTATTCCTTCTGTCAGAAGAAAATTGGGTTAGTCTAGGCACGTAGGAAAACTGCACTCTATGGTACTTTGGGCTGACAATTTTCTGTCTCCTCAGCCAGAATATCCATGCTTCCATTCATTAGGGTAGTTGATTTTTCAACCACGAATCCTTTTCTCATTAACTACTTTTTCCTTGGAAACAAGATGAGGATTATTATTTCCACAAAGAGAATTTTGGGGTGATTTTGACATAATGAACCCTATCTGTAGTTTCCTCACTCTTTCCTCTAATGATATCATGGCCAATACTTCAAGGCTTCACCTCCATAGTCAGTCATTAACAATCTAAAAAATAATACATTTACATTATTCACATGCCATAGAATGGTAATCATAATTAATGATTAATTACAAGCTGGGGGAAATAAAGGTGTTACAGAGCTTCATTGAAAATGATCCGATTTGAAGCTTTGTATGCTAGGAAATGAAATAATCGAGGATAACCCAACAAACATAGTGGTACTTGGGCCAGAATTTCTCATGGATATGGAAGACCAGATGATTAGAATTAAGCGGAATTTAAAGACAGCTCAAGACAGGAAAAACAGTTATGCAGATAAGAACATGACAACTAGAGAATTTAAAGTGGGGGAGCATGTGATTTTGAAAGTGAATCCCAAGAAGATCCCATCGAATTTGGGTAGCTTTAAAAAGCTAGAAGCTAGATTCTATGGTCCATTTGAGATATTGGACAAAATAGGGCCATTTGCATACATGCTTGAATTTCCTGTTTCCATGAATGAGCATAATTTATTTCATGTCTCTTTACTGAAAAAGTATGTACATGATGCTAACCATGTTATTGATTGGCATTTGATTTAGGTAGAGCCAAAGAGATACTTTCATGTCCAACTAGTGCACATATTGGACAGAAAAGTCAAAATGCTTCAAAATCGAGTTATAGAGATGGTAAAAGTTTAGTGGACCTACTATGATATTAAAGATGCTACTTGGGAGCATGAAGAAGCCATGCGGGCAGAGTACCCGCAACTTTTTGAATAATTTTGAAATTTTGATTTCATGTTTTGTATATGCACTGAGGACAGTGCCAAAATAAGAGGGAGGGGAATGTTATACCTCTATTTTGCAAATTCCCCATATTAAATAATGTATTTTGTTAATTTATGAAAGGCTAGAGTGCCCAAACAATTAAAATAGGCTAGGGTGTGAAGGAAATGTAATTTTTTTATTGTTATTAATAATAATTTACATCATTGGCTGCTGAGCTGACAAGGACACGAGTTATAGGGGTCTATGATTCCATGAGATAGGGGGATTAAGGGGATAAGTATTTTTATTATATTTTATTTACACATCATTATTTTAATTGATATAATTGGTTATATGAGCTTCTTGGGGAAGTCCATGTGGTTGTTGTTTTCCAAGTAATTATCAAAACCCATCTTTGGGATGTTTGGGGGTTCATACTCTTCATTTTGTTCTCTCTCTCCATTCTCTCTTTCACCCATTCATCATTCCTCATTCATTTGGATCTTGGCTTGAAAAAGAAAAACAAGTTGTTGGAGAGGAGCCATTGTTGGCTGGTTGTAGTGATTGTTGGTGTATTTCCATCCATGAATTAATTCCTGCATGTCTGAGATGCATTGGCATGTGTTAAGTTTTTCTCACAATTGTGAATCCTAACATTCCTAGCATGGATATTCTTGACCATATGCGTTGGAGCCTTGGAAGGAGGTGGAAATCTTGAGGGATTGCATGGAAGAAAAGGGGGTCCATTTTCTTGGGTTGTGCAAGCTAGAGAGAAGAGAGTTGGTGTAATTTGGATTTTTGTGTGTTGAGAAGACTATGAGAGATGGAGTGTTAACTAATGTGGGAAGATGAGTGACACCCTAGAACTTTCCTTGTGGATTCATAGCCCTAGATCGAGGGTGACATTTTTGTTGAGACTTGGAACAACAGTGTCTACGGTTGGGTGGACCATTCTTGGTCTGCAGCCAATTGGTGATTTGTTTCATTAAATATAAGTTCTCTCTGTCATGGTTTCATTTACCTTTATATTTATTTCTGTTATGTATTAATTATTATCTCTGATATTCTTGTTTATAATATGAATGTTTGTTGTTTATTGTTGTGTATGTAATTATATTAATTTATTTTATGTTGTAGCATGAATCTTGATCTCTGCAAGTGATTCTTTCATGCTTATTTATTAACTAAATGTCATCATAAGTTTGACATCAGTTCAGAGGTGAGTGTTGAAGTAGCATGACCATCTTGTGGGTGGTTGGGTATGTCGCATCAGGTCCAACCATTACAACCATTTTAGTGGTCTTTGACCATGCATAAAATGAATATGTTTTCCACATGCATTTTGATGGATTTTTTGTAGTGGATAGAATGCCAGCTTGTCATCATCTATAGGATGTGATTGATGATTTAGTTTTGTATTTCTATAATTTTACAACTCTTTTTAACCCAACTTCTTCTATTGAGGAGCCTCTTCTTTCTTTTGGCGATGATACAAAATCAAGGATGGAGAATGTCACAATTTTCACCATAGAAAATATGTTTGGGGACTATATTCAAATTAGATGGAGGAACATCCTTTATTGTATCTTGAAGTTACATAAGTTAAGCTTGTTACCTACTCATGTTGTAAGTGACACAACTTAAGATCCTAATCTTGAAAATGACTTTATGCATGTCAATCCATTTTAAGGGGCTTTGTATACATCTCATATATCAATAATTGGTAATCCATGTCAATCATCAAGGTTGATGGGAATTTTTAGCTAATTGTTTTCGCTTGATGAACCAAGGTCTCAACCAACTGAGCAATAGCTTGTTGCATATCGACGCACTGTGAAAACCATCCAAAAATGTCACATTGATTGTATCTTTACATAGAGTAAATTATTACAAGAAAAGTCTTTGCTACAACTAGCTAGGGCCCTCATTTAGCTGGGACCCTCATTTGGGCAGTAGGTAGACCACATAAGGGTAGCAATTCACCTAAAGAGAAGACATTGTCGTTTTCTATCTTGAATTATTAATTGCAAATACATAATGAAAAAAACAATTTACAAGTATTCTATGTTTATATCAATGGTGAGGCTTCTATGATCTTTCCATAGATAAGTTTTCAGGGTCAAGTCCATATTATTGTATTTGAAATGAAGTAGTTGAAGTTGTTTCCTATCATGGTTTATGTTTTTGTCTGTACAACATTGAACATAGTACCACTTCTCTACTCTACAATGCATTGACTATTGCTATGCATCTGTTGTTTTTAAATATTTAACACAAATTCCACTCTCAATCCAACTAGATTTCGATATCAGCTGAAATTGTTTTGGTATGGTGGATTTTCTTGATTTTTTGATAAAATCTGAGAGGCGGAGAAGAAAAAAAAACAAAAAAAAAGATGTGGGAAAATGGGGCCTCAGTACCCTTCTAAATATTGCACACAAATTTATATTACAGAAAGATATTAAATACAACAAGGATTTCAATGTATCTCTTAACTACCATGCAACAAACACAAACTAAATTCAATGTTTAACTACGACTAACTAGAATTTAACATGACAACTGGACGACAAGAAGATTAATGAACATGGAGATTACTCTAACAGTCCCCCTTAATCTTAGTTGTTACATTCATCAACACTTACAATGCCAAAATGTTGTCTTTGAAATTCAAAAACACTTTTTCCTAAAGGTTTTGTAAATATGTCTACTGGTTGATCTCTTGATCCACATAATTGAAGAGAAATATCTCCATTAATGAAAATCTCTCAAATGAAGTGAAAGAGAGTGTTAATATGCTCTCTTTTCCCGTGAAACACATGATTCTTTGACAATGCAATGGCTGAGTTGTTATCGTAGAAAACAAGAGTTGGCTCCTTTTCCATATATGCTAGATATTTCAAGAATCTTCTTAGCCATACTTCTTGGAAAGATGTTGAAGTTGAAAAAACATACTCTGCATCTGCTGAAGATATTACAACTATCTGTTGTTTCTTGTATTCCTATGAAATTATATTTGATCCCAAAGCAAAAGCATATCTAGATGTGATTTTCCTATCATCAATATTGCATGAAAAATCATTGTCTGTGTACCTTGCAAGTGAATAATTTCTATAAGTAGTGTACCATGAGCCATATATGATTATTCCTGCAACATACCTTATATATATTTTTCCAACTTTCTAGTGAGAATCCTTGGGGGATTCCATAAACCTGTAAAAAAAACTTTCTCTGTACATTATGTCAAGTCTAGTTGCAGTAAGGTGCATGAGACTACCTACCAAAATATTATAAAAGGTTGAATCAACTATTGATCCTTTATCTTGTTTAGTCAATTATGTTCCTGGTGCAATAAGATCTTATGTTGGATTACATTTATCCATTCTAAATCTCTTCGAAATATATGTAGCATACTTTTGTTGACATACAAAAATACCATGGAAATTTTTCTCAACTTCAATTCCCAAAAACAATTTCACGAGTCAAAGATCAATCATCTCAAATTATGTTTTCATGGATGATTTAAATTCTTCTAACATCATATTTCTTGTATAAATCATATCATCGACATAGAAACAAACAATGAGAATTTTACCTTCATGATTTGATTTTGTATAGAGTGTTGGCTCATTGATGCTCCTACTGAATCCATTATTGATCAGGTAATATTCAATTCAACTCTACCAATATCTTAGATCTTGCTTCAATACATACAAAGATTTCTTCAACTTATACACTTTATCCTCTTATCCCTTGACTTCAAAACTAGGTGGTTGATCTACATACACTTCTGTTGGAATACTGAGAGGGGGGGTTGTTATCACTCTAGGAAACTCTCTTAGGTTGTATCTCAGAGATGCCTGGTAACTTAACTGTTTTTGTAATAATTTACTCGATAATGGGTGTGGGGTTGGATCAAGATGATATCTAAATCACTGGATTGTATCTTCAAGATAGTCTAGTTATATTCAAACAATACAAGGCCTTCAAGAGCTATTATCATATAGGTTTGTAAATCAAATGGATAAGAAACCAATCAATTAACCAAAACATACATAAACAATATATATGATGGGTCAACAAACTAGCAGTGGATGCTTATGATTCTTGTTTAATAATCAAAGGTAAGATGATAGTTACTATAGGACATTTAAACTGAGACAAAGAAATAATTTCAACTCATAGGCATAGAATAGAAATGAAAAGAATGTTTGACAATAACAATGAAAGAAGCTTGCAGGCTGAATATATTAAAGAAAGTGCCTGTATCACAATAACAGTAGAGTCTAGAACTCAAAGTCGAACATGCTGCCCTGTTGAGACCATAAGCTTTATATCCTTACAATCATAACTAAGATCCTCTAACTATGGATCAAAAATTACTTGTCAAACCAAATCTAACTAAATCACAAAAAGCAAGAATGAGATCCTATTTTTATGGAATGAAATCCACATCCTAAACTAAGGTCTTCGACAACTGCATAGGCCTTACTAGGTGATGATAAGACTCTTCTAGATCTCTTTTTGACATCTTGGTTGTGAATAATCATCCCTCAACTGAAATGGAGTCTTCCTTTGAACTTTCCTCGAGTCTGAGAAAGACAGTCATCTTCTGCATATTGGAGTCTGAAAAAACCTGGGATTCTTCACTGATGGTCTGGCAGTGACTAGACATGAGCTGGGAAGATATACTTTGATTATGTGCATCTATGCACTTTCGGCAGCTAACACGTATTAAACAGGGAAAACTTAGCTGCCAAAAATCTGGAGATTTGACAACTAACAACACATTTGTAAGACAAAATAAGCTGCCAAAAATTTGAAAATAATCTTCAACTTAAAAAGTTTTACCGTTTGTGACTTCCCTCCTAGAAATGATTTTTCAAAATTGATATTCTTTGATTAAATTTAGATTAGAAGACCTCTGTCTAGATTTCTTAGAAATTGATTGCTTGAATCTTGGAGAAAATATTCAAAACCTGTAAGATAATATATAATTGAAAACTTATTGCCTGGAAATCAGGCTATGGTTGGACATGTGGCCTGATTTGTTGCTTGAAACCTGGGATCTACCACCTTATTTGATTATGAACCAGTTTCCCGATTAATGTTCCAAATTTTGACATTTTCCATCATCATGCCTACTTTCCAATATTGTTGTATAAGATTGTTTAAAAAAAAAAATCAACCGACCAAACACGATGTTGATGCTCTTCAAAGTTCACGATAGCCTTGTTTCTTGTAATCTTCCATAGCTGTACAATACCATCAAAGGCACTTGATGCAATATAATTTTGATGAAAACCAGGCTCTATGTATTTTTATGGACAATGCAACATTTGTATCCCATATGTACTAGGAAGATAAAGATTATGGTCTTGGCGCTTGCACTGGGCTTGTATGTTGACTTGACTCGTGGCTTGCCTGTGTGTTAACTCGTGGTTCCTCCAAAGTGATAAACCATAGAGACTTGTAGAATTAGCATGAGAATTAGCTTGTGGACTCGGTCTTTGTCTTGACTCATGGCTTAAACCATGGCTTGGTGCGCTAGGCTTTGAAGTGTTGCATTTCCAAGTGTGGTTTTGGGAGTTTGTATCACTCCTCTACTCAAAAACCTACTCTGCAACTGCATGAAAAAGGAAATTACCATCTATTGTCATGCACCTCTAGTTCACAACCTGAATTCATAATATTACTTTCAATTTAGTCAACAATTCCAGATAAACCAATTAGTCATCTGACCTTGTTTCAGTTTGCCAAGAGTTTCTTCGATTCTCCTTCATTGATCTAAGTTTTTCCTAAATCATTGATCGGGCATAGTAGTAATATATGGGAGAAAAGCTACTTCCAGGGTATAAATGAACATCTCCATAATCGAAAAGAAAAGCACCTTCCCTCCAAGACTTGAAAAGATAATTTTACTAGCATTCTTACCTCACTGTGTTGAGTAGCTAGGTTAGAGTTAAACTTATCAATATTTAAACCATTTAAATTGACTGATGTCTCGGACGATGACAAACTTCCTGGCCGTGTAGCAGAGTATTGATAACAGATGGAGAGGAAAAGACCCAGTGATTTTCATTAGGTTATGACATGTTGCATGGCTTATGTATTAGTTTATATGACGAGGTGAATGGCATATGGAACTCGGGGCTTGCGCTTGGGCTTGAAATTAGAGACACAGCTAGCATGTAGGATAGTATAACAAGTAGATGAGACTTATAGCTTAGGTTTTGACATGTAGCTTTGGCTCGTTAAATGTAATTGAGGTTTGTCAATGTATGACCTTTGATAACAGGATAAATTAAGATTATTTAAGCACACATCCTTTTTTGAAATAAATATATAATAATATAATTCATAAACTATAAAATAGTTTAGAAAAATATTATTTATATGACAAACTTCATAAAAGATTGCTAACCATTTATTTACAGGTTAAGGGAAAGAAGCCAAAGGATACTAGGAAAAAGTAATCACCAGGAGGTTGATGAAGAAGTGGAGGTTAAGACACTGGCCAAAAGGCTGAAGAAAGAAAAAATTCAAACAGAGAGAGATAAAAAACACTCTTCAAAAGTTCATTATATTTTGGTTGCTAACATCTGGCTCCAACTGGGATGGAGACCTCCCAGTGAGGTTTCCAAGAACCTAGTAGTTCCATTCGCCTTTAACATTGGGCATGGAGTCATATGGATTTTACCATTGGGCTATGGAGTTATCTGGCCTTCAAAACAGATCGTATGCAAACTTGTAGCCTACCTGTGAGGTTTCAAGAACAAGTAGACCTGTGCCTGTCCATTTAACCTGAAAATCCTGCAACCTGCTCAACAATTATCCGCAATTTATATTGTTTCTAGTCCATTGGGCTATGGAGTCTTTTAGTCTATACATTGATCCTCTACAAATATGTAACCTACGTGTATCCTGCTTTTCTTATTCAACAACCAATAATTGAAAAAGTTTACTTGCTCATAGAGTGAGATTATTTTCTTATCTACTCCTACTCTGACCATTGTACTGCTTCTTATCAAGTGAAATCATTCTTCCAATGAAGCCATGTAAGAAACTGATTTACTGACATCATGCTTGATCTTGACCCGAAAAATAAAGGAATGTATAGCCAACATAAATGTGGTTTGAACAGAACATAGAACCAACTTTCATCTGAAAAGAATATCTTGACATTTATGTTGCTCATGGATTCTAGAAAATCAACAAAAGGATCATCAAAATCATAAATGAATATCTTGTCTTGTTGTCATTCCAACTGACTGAAATGTTGTTGTTGGCTTCTTTCACTAATCTCAATGTTGAATGTAGACTGTTGGACCTCTACTGGAGAAACATGCATGATCAACTGTTGATCTAAAATTTTTTGTTGATCATCTTCCTCTTCATGTCTGCTGCAATTCCCCTTTGTCTACAAATCTAAAAGCTAAGGATTGTCCTTAGTATCTACTGTAGATTCAAATCTGTCACATGCTAATATAAAAATATGTTTAGCATTTTTCAATTTTTCAAATGGGACAATCTGATCTTCATGACAATTTAAGATAGTAAATTCATTTGGTACAATGTCAAAAGCATCTATACTATGGATACCATCGTGAAGATCATAAATGTCTCGGTCACGATGAGAGGTATCCCCTATAAAAAAATGCTCTTCATGGCTATCTGAATCTTTAGTCAATAAATGAAATTCATGACAACATTGGGGATATAGAAGATCAACTGAAAATATTTGTTTGCAAAACAAATGAAATGAAGCATGAAAATATGCCAAAGAGATGATACTGGCAAGAGGGAGTGACCGATACCAATCATGAGCAATCCCCTCTAATGAAAACCCGAAGAGCTTGATCTTAACATCCTCATGCAAAATTCCAAGACGATGAATAAAATCATGAAAATCCAGCAAGTGTTCAACTGGCACTTCCCACTCTTCTCCTCAAAATCTAGGAAGACTTCTTTCCCATTCATCTCTACTAGGTATCGGATTAGGAAAACCAACAATATTTGAAAAATCACAGAAGGCATAACTCTTATCTGAGATCTTTTTCATTTCATACCAGTGGGGTCGCCAACAGATTTTAGAACAATGGAGTCGCCACTGAATCCATCCTTCATGGAGTCGTCATATAGATGATTACAACTGAAAATATGTCCAAACTTTGTCTATCATCAAAGATGGATCTTGTCATCTACCAAGGAAGTTGAGCTTCAATCTCCTCTCCCCGACAATGACGCCAATTTGTTATCACTCTAGGAAACTCTCCTAGGTTGTATCTCAGAGATGCCTGGTAACTTAACTGTCTTTGTAATTATTTACTCAATAATGGGTGTGGGGTTGGATCAAGATGAATATCTAAATCACTAGATTGTATCTTCAAGACAGTCTAGTTATATTCAAATAGTACAAGGCCTTCAAGATCTATTATCAGATAGGTTTGTAAATCTAATAGATAAGAAACCAATCAATTAACTAGAACATACATAAACAATATATATGATGGGTCAACATACTAGCAGTGGATGCTTATGATTCTCGTTTAATAATCAAAGCTAAGATGAAAGTTACCATAGTACATTTAAACACAGACAAATAAATAATTTCAACTCATAGGCATAGAATAGAAATGAAAAGAAAGTCTGATAATAGCAATGAAAGAAGCTTGTAGGCTGAATATATTAAAGAAAGTGTTTGTATCACAATAACAGTAGAGTCTAGAACTCAAAGTCAAACATGCTTCCCTATTGAGACCATAATCTTTATATCCTCACAATCATAACTAAGATCCTCTAACTATGGATCAAAAACTACTTGTCAAACCAAATCTAACTAAATCACAAAAAACAGGAATGAGATCCTATTTTTATGGAATCAAATCCACATCATAGACTAAGGTATTTGACAACTGTATAGGCCTTGTTGGGTGATGATAAGGCTCTTCTAGAGCTCTTGTTGACATTTGGGATGTGAATCATCATCCCTCAACTGAAATGGAGTCTTCCTTTGAACTTTCCTCGAAGCTGAAAAAGACAGTCATCTTCTGCATATTGGAGTCTAAAAACACCTAGGATTCTTCACTGATGGTCTGGCAGTGACTAGACATGAGTTGAGAAGATATACTTTGATTATGTGCATCTCTGCACTTTTGGAAGCTAACACGTATTAAACAGGGAAAACTTAGCTGCCAAAAATCTGGAGATTTGATAGCTAACAACACATCTGTAAGATGAAATAAGCTGCCGAAAATTTGAAAATAATCTTTGACTTAAAACGTTTTACCATCTGTGACTTCCCTCCTGGAAATGATTTTTCATAATTGATATGCTTCGATTAAATTAGGACTAGAAGACCCCTGTCTAGATTTCTTAGAAATTGATTGCTTGAATCTTGGAGAAAATCTTCAAAACCTGTAAGATAATATATAATTGAAAACTTACTGCCTAGAAATCAGGCTCTGGTTGGACATGTGGCCTGATTTGTTGCTCGAAACCTAGGGTCTACCACCTTATTTGTTTATGAACCAGTTACCCGATTAATGTTCCAAAGTTTGACATTTTCCATCATCACGCCTACTTGCCAATCTTGTTGGATAAGATTGTTTAAAAAAAAATCAACCGACCAAACATGATGTTGATGCTCTTCAAAGTTCACGATAGCCTGGTTTCTTGTAATCTCCCATAGTTGTACAATACCATCAAAGGCACTTGATGCAATATAATTTTGATGGAAATTGGGCTCTGTGTATTTTAATGGACAACGCAACATTCGCATCCCATATGTACCAGGAAGATAAAGCTTATGGTTTTGGCACTTGCATTGGGCTTGTATGTTGACTTGACTCATGGATTTCCTGTGTGTTAACTCATGGCTTAGCTTGTGGGTCCTCCAAAGAAATAAACCAGAGAGACTTGTAGAATTATCATGAGAATTAGCTTGTGGACTTGGTCTTTGGCTTGACTCATGGCTTAACCCATGGCTTGGTGCACTAAGCTTTGATGTGTTGCATTTCCAAGTGTGGTTTCGAGAGTTTGTCTCACTCCTCTACTCAGAAACCTGCTCTGCAACTGCATGAAAAAGGAAATTACCATCTGTTCTCATGCACCTCTAGTTCAAAACCTAAATTCATAATATTACTTTCAATTTAGGAAACAATTCCAGATAAACCAATCAATCATTCGACCCTGTTTCTGTTTGCCAATATTTTCTTCGATTCTCCTTCATTGATCTGATTATTTCTTAAATCATCGATCAGGCATAGTAGTAATCTATGGGAGAAAATCTACTGCCAGGGTATAAATGAACATCTCCATAATCGAAAAGCAAAGCACCTTCCCTCCAAGACTTGAAAATATAATTTTACTAGCATTCTTACGTCACTGTGCTGAGTAGCTAGGTTAGAGTTAAACTTATCAATATTTACACCATTTAAATTGACTGATGTCTCGAACGTTGACAAACTTCCTAGTGCAGCAGAGTATTGATAACAGATGGAGAGGAAAAGACTCAACGCTTTTCATTATGCTATGACTTGTTGCGTGGCTTATGTATTAGTTTATATGATGAGGTGAATGGAATATGGAACTCGGGGCTTGCGCTTGGGCTTGAAATTAGAGACACAACTAACATGTAGGATAGTATAACATGTAGATAAGACTTATAACTTAGGTTCTTACATGTAGCTTTGGCTAGTTAAATGTACTTGAGGTTTGTCATATGTTTGACCCTTGATAATAGGATAACTTAAGATTATTCAAGCACACACCCTTTTTTGGAAAAAATATATAATAATATAATTCATAAACTATAAAATAGTTTAGAAAAATATTATTTATATGACAAACTTCAGAAAAGATTGCTAACCATTTATTTGTAGGTTAAGGGAAAGAAGCCAAAGGATACTGGGCAAAAGTAATCACCAGGAGCTTGATGAAGAAGTGGAGGTTAAGACATTGGCCAAAAGGATGAAGAGAGCAAAAATTCAAGCAAAGAGAGATAAAAAACGCTCTTCAAAAGTTCATTATATTTTGGTCGCTAACAAGGGTGAATCAATATTAGTAATTTTATTTCATTAACCACAATATAAATCTTCAATGATATTCAATCAACATTCAATATAGCATCATTACCATAAATCAATGCATAAACAACACATAAACACAGTACAACAAAGTTTTATGTGGAAACCCAATGCGAGAAAAAGAACGTAATGCTTTTCTTATTGATCAAAGAGTACATTCACTGGAATCATCAACTTCCTATTTCTCTAGATACAACTGGAAGGAGGCTCCAACTCCCTATTTATAGGCTACAATCTGAAGGAAGCACCAAATCCCTAATTTTTTTGGCTCCAACCATAAGCAGGCTACAACCCCCTTTCCTTGCCCCATCCAACTGCCCTGAAATATAACTATAGACAACCCTGTCACTACCTCTGTTATTGTAACTAATAACCTATTCTTACTGCTACTTCTGATACCTCTATTGTTGCTACTGAAATCAATATCTCATAAATACTGCAACCACTTATTCCTCATACTAAAATCCATAAGAGAATTCTCCAAATCAACAACTTATGAATTAGCGAGACAAACTTGTTCCTGATTTATTCAAAATAACTCCTTAACACACATAGGAATACATAACTTCATATTGTAGCTGAACTAAACTTTTAGATACCTAATATTCCACAACTTTTCCTCATAGGTATGCGACTGTGTATACTGTCTTCCCCCGGGTATCCACACTTTTCCTCACTGTAGCTCACGGATGTCCACACTTTTCCTCCTGAAAATCATGAATATATCAAGGAGTTCATGCATGAAACCCATTCTCCTTGCTCTCGACTCCTGTAAATTTCTTACTTCACTTGATTTATCTATCTTAGACTCACTACCTCAGATCTCCAACATGTACTCTCAGAGGTGAATGCACAAAAGTGATTTGCAATGGACTCTTCTCTTTGCTATATAGGAGCCATTTCTTAATGATGCAACTCATGATGGAATGGAACTCACATGCAACCTGTTATCTTATGTTTAATACCACTTTTCTTCTATTGTAATAACTAACTATCTCTCCAATAATTAATTATTTTTGCAATAATTAATTTTCCATGTAATAATTAATTATCTTTTGTTTACTACCACTTTACTTCGGCATGCAACTTGTTAACTCCTCCTTTAATTTTTCGATAATCAATTAATAACATACAATAATTAATTAATTATCCATGCAATAATTAATCAATAAATAATTAATCTTGTGTTACAACCACTTTAACTAGTCAAGCTTCTTGATGACCTTCTAAAAGCTTATAAAATATTCTTGGGGGTCCTAATTATCATATATGTCAATTATGATAATATGTGCATATATTTTATTTAATGTATGTTATGTACTTACCTTACTAACATATCATATATGTCAATTATCCTTCTATATTGTGCATATATTTTATTTAATGGATGTTATCTACTTACCTTACTAACATATCATTATAATATATTTATGGTCATATGTAATAGATTTATGATCATATGGATTGCAATGGAGAGGGATCACACGATGATGCGTGATGCAAGGAAAGGAATGAGGAACATTATATAGAATAATAGGTCAAGAAAAATCGG
>ML776639.1:1176277-1197492 GCA_009831015.1 Picea engelmannii
GATTAAAAAGACTTTTACTCTTGTATTAAATTTATAGATAAAAGACATCGTTTTTGAAAATGAAGTGAATAGCCAATGGACTATGGCCTTTCAAAAATTTGAATTCATTCCTTACTCATTTCATTTAAAAGCAAAATATGTTGTGTATGTGTGATGTATATTGTTGTATGTGAAAGGTAATATATTACAATATATAATTATATTGTAATTTGGGCAGTGTAGTTTTTTTATGTGTGAAATTAAGGTTAGATGTTATTAAAATGTACATGTCTAAATTTGTATCGATTAAGAGTTCATTTTCCTCAAAAATAAAGAAATATGTTAATTATTCTTACAAACCATTAATGAGTCATTTCAAGTGTCATGGTTTTTCTTGAATAACAATGATGAGTTACATTCACATATAACAATGAGTGATAGTTTTCATCTTTGATTAAAAAACTTGAGTTATAATGACTTTTACCACATTATATATATATATATATATATGATTGTGTTAGTAAGAAGAGATTCTTTGAACCATTTTTTTATAATAGATTCCTTGAGTACCAATGAGGGAATCAATCTATAGTGAGGTGTATTGTCAAGGAGAAAAATGATACTAATACAAAGGTGTTGTTTTTTCCATTTATCATAACTTAAGTAATCAACATCTCTTTGTATCACTATATAGTTTGTCACCTATCTTGGTACTTTTGTGTGGAAAATTTGGAGGAATTGGCTTCCAGGACCCATTTTAGTGGCAGGTCCTTGTTTGGAGATTTGGGGTTTAGAAGCTTCCAAAGCCAATTTGAGGAAACAAATGACACTTTATAGGGTCAAAACTTTGTGAGCATAGCTCCCAACCCATTGACACTAATCTATACACGAAGAGATTTCCAATGATTCAAAAATTACTTGAATATGAGCTAATATGCAGAAGTTATTTCTTTCACAAGTTGACCTATTTTGTTGACCACCATGGTACTGAGTGGATGCCACATCAACCCCAATTACTCATACATGTGGGGCTAGTCACATGTGGACTTCCAGGAACATTCTAGAGGATCCAAACCTCTAAAATTAATTGAGGGTTGAGGTGATCGAGGTGGATATCAATGGCCACCCACCTATTCCACTGGCTCAAACACCAATTTCTATTTTGGTAGTTTTTTCCTAGTTTTTTAGGTCCTAAACTTCTGGGACCATTTTGAGGCCCTAAAGAATGTTTTTTCGGCACACCACAATTACACTATAGGTTTTAGCCAAAGTGTGACAACAACATGTGTAGTCTTTAGATAGTTCTTTCCATCGAGCTATCGTGGACCTAAAATGAAGTTTGTATGCAAAAATTACGACCCCAGGAAGTTGATGTACCAACTTACCCCATCAGGGCCCACATGACTTTTGGTGCTTCATCTACTAGGGTTAGGTTTTTGGATGTTTAGGGTTTTCTTATTTATCCTTTATGATAAATAAAAGGCCCCTTTGGAGCGTCATTGTAACCAACTTCTTGCGAATGAGAGTAGTCGACACATCTCTTCTCAGAGATAAGCTATCACCATTCTATCTAGCTTGTGTGCATTTTCATTTTACAGTCTTTTGTATTTCAGATAATCATTAATAGAATCTGAGCTTTACTATATTATTGTTTTCCTTTCCATATCTCTGTGTAATTATTTTTTATATCTTTAATATATCTCTTCCTTCATATTGTTTCTAAAATAATTTGGATCAGTGACCTATCAAAGCAGTCTGCTCCTTGTCGTCATCGATGCAGGTTAGGGTATAGAGAGTTGGGTCTTGAACTTGTATCTCTTGAGGTAAACCACTCTCGCACGCCCAAGTGACCTTCCATGGTGGAATAAAAGAGGGATGAAGGGACATGCGCTCCTTTCAAACTCTTGCTCAAAGAATCCCTCGCGCGATAGAGGAACGAGATGATGGATAATTTCTCCCAGATCCTTCGACAACTTCTGGTAACAACGAAGGAACCTTCAACTAGAAATCACTTCGTAGGTGTGATGCCCTTCAAGGTACAAGTTAACTTTGATATTCCTTTATTTGAAGGCTAGATAGATGTTTATGCTTTGGAAAAATGGTTAAATCTGCTAGAGGATTATTTCTTTGTCCACAAATTATCCAACAGTTAAGAGATCACCTTTGCACTCCTTAACGCCCTTCCCCATGTCAGAAATTGGTGGGATACTTATTGTGAGAAACATGTCGAGGATGAGTCTGTAATTTTTCTGTCAGGGCCCACTTGGACAACTTTTGTTGATGCCCTCAAGGAACAATATTACCATGTTGGAAGTTATGATGACCAATACACGAGATGGACCACCCTGTGCCAAGAGAGGGACCAAACGATGCCGAAGTTCACAAATACTTTCCATACCTTGTGCACTAAAATGGGTATCAAAGACTCTGAGTGGAATTTGGTCCTAAAACATTGTGGGGCTCTACACAGGTACATCCAAACTCAAATGGAGTTTCTAGACATCTCGTAATTGGGAGTCGTTTATCGATATGTTGTCAAAATTGAGCGAAAATTCAAGAAACAAAACAAGCGGGAGTTCAGGTCTACAAATCCACAACAACCAAAGTATGGTAAGGGTGGCCCTAACTCCTAGTCCAAAGGACAGAGAAAGGATTTCCAGCCCCAGGATAACTAGACCAAGCCACGAACAAAGAAGGGTAATGAGAAGTCGAAGGACACTGGAAAATGGTGCAAGTTCCACAAAATCCCTTGGATTAATACTGATTAATGTCGCTCCAAATAGTCATTGTTGGTTGAGATGAAAGCCCCAGGATCAGATATTGATTGAGACTCTAATCCAGAGACAAAAAACGAAATATAGATCATTGATGTAGAACCTAGTGTCACCATCACTACCACAAAAGTCAAGCTAGAGGAATCGGAGGAGCCTGAAGAAGGGGAACATCTTTTCCACTCACAAATGTGGGTGAATGGAACCCCACTCCATTTAATTGTTGATAGAAGTATCCAGAAGAACTTGATCTCAATATAGGTTTTCAAGAGGTTGAACTTGACAATGACACAACATCCTCAACCATACACCATCGGTTGGCTCATCCAAGGACAGGATATTCTCGTCAACCAACAATGTCGCCTGCACTATGGAATCAATCCCTTCAAAGACAAGGTATTATGTGATGTTTCCCCACTTGAATTTTGTGATGTTTCTCTAGGACAACCATATATGTTGAAGCTTCATGTTTTTTTTATGAATCTAGGCCTCATAGTATGATTATTACTTTATGATATCAACTCTATAGGATGCCATAGGCAGTTCCAAATGCTATGGTCTCTTTGATCTATGCGAAGCAATACAAAAAGGTGGTTTCTCATACCGAGAGATTTGTCCTTTGTATGGTTTGATCAAAAGGTAAATGGAAGGTCAATACAACCGCCAAAACCTCTACACAAGGTCTCTCTACCCAACAACAATAGGTGGATAGAATAGTCGAGGTGTACAATGACATATTATCCTTGCCTACTGGGGTGCCAATGCACTGTCAGGTAAAACACTCAATTGATCTAACACCTAGTGCTTCTCTACATAACATGCCTATATACAAGCGTTTTGTTATGGAGAATGAAGAAATGAAATGCCAGATCCAAGATGTAATTATGAAGGGCCACATCAAACCATATTCCTCACCTTGTAGGAGCCCAATTGTTCTAGTACATAAGAAGGAAAAGACATGGTGACTTTGCATTGACTACAGATCCTTGAACAAGATCATAGTAAAGAACGAGTACCCAAGTCCTCGAATTGATGATATTCTCGATCAATTCAAGGGAGCCAATTTTTTGAATAAGATTGATCTGAATTCAGGTTACCACCAGGTGTCGATTGAGCAAACTAATGTGTGGAAGATAGCCTTCAAGTCTAAAGACGACCTCTTTGAGTGGTTGGTCATGCCTTTCGTCTTGACTAATGCCCTGAAAACATTCATGCAGACTATGGATGATATATTATGGATATTCATAAACTCCTTTGTGGTTGTATATTTGGATGACATCCTCATCTTGAGAAAAACTTGGGAGGAAATTTTGGATCATATTCAACAGGTGTTGGGCAACCTTCGACAACACAAGTTATATGCTAGTTTGGAGAAGTGTTCCTTAATCATGCAGAGAATCCAATATTTCTGATACATCATGGATGAACAGGGTGTACATGTGGATCCAGCCAAGATCCAAGTCATCCACGATTGGCCAACTCTGAAAATAATGACTAAGCTCTGCAGCTTCTTGGGCCTTGCTAACTTCTACCGGTGGTTTGTGTTGGGGTTATCTCATATTACTCGGGACCTAAGCCAGGTGACCAAGGGTGGTGCGAAGGCCAAGTTTGTGTGGTCCACACCCCAACATAAAGCATTCAAGGATTTGAAATCCCGCCTCTCCTCAACACCAGTCCTCATTCTACCAAACCCGCAATGACCATTTGAGATTAATACAAATTCTTCAGATTATGCTATCGTTGCAGTCCTCACTTAGCATGGGAATTCGATATCCTATCATAGTGAAACTCTGTCTGATTTTTTCCAAAGATATCCCATCTATGACAAATATATGTACTCCATTGTGTATACATTTCGACAGTGGAAGAATTACATTATGGGAAATGAAACAATCATCGACACTAATCATAGGCCTCTACAATTCATGTAGACACAAGGAAAGTTATAAAATGATTTCCATAAAAAATGGTCTACGTACCTGCAACAATTCCACTTGAATAACAAGCACAAGAAGGGTAGCACCAACCATGTCACAAATTGCCTTAGTCAACCCCCGGTGGCAGTGCTAACCACATTTATTAACTCTTGTGGACATGAGACATATGGATGGCGACAATTATACAATAACGACTCTAAATTTTCTACTGCCTATCCGACATTTAGCACAAGAAAAATAGTTCTCAAATTTCATCTCTAGGATGGATTATTATGCCATTTGAGCCATCTCTATGTTCCTTCCAGTGAGCATGAAAAACTGATCTGGGAAGCTCATTACAACCAGGTATTGATCGATGTTTTTGACCACCTGCCAACAGGAGGGAACAACCCGGTCCAAGGTTCTTGAGTTTAACCCTAGTGGTTTGGGACAACTTCCCTTGACGGGTTTAAAGGCTCTGTTAGCCTTAGGATCTCTTCCTCTTGCGAAGAAAAGAACCTAGAGATTATAATGTCCTAAACTAAGTCAGAAATAAGTGCCTAATCTAAAATGAGATTTTCTAATTTAGTGTTTGTACAAAGTTAATAATATGATACAAGAGTTAACTAATCAATAAAGAAACACAATGTAAAATCATGAAGTTGGGTGTCTATTTTTCTTGTTTTATGAGAAAAAAAATTGTATTTTCACAAGCTCTTCAACTTCCGATACAAAAAAGTATTTTTTTATTTAGAATTTCACTTTACATTAAAAACAAAACTTGTGAATTTTTTTTTACCTTTCTACTCACTATTTTTCAAATTATTTTTATTGAGAATTGATATGTCAATTTGGCAATTGTTTCAAAGTATGTTCCTTAAAAATGAAAGGAATGAAAATGAGTTATGTTTTCCCCCAAAAGTGTGTCTATTATTAAACTTTTGTTTTTGACAAACTAAATATACTCCAACAATCTACAGAGACTCTGCGTTCTTATGACTATAATTGTGAATCTAATGGATGAATGTTATAATTTATAAAAAAAATTGAAGTTAACCAAGCTGAAATGGTTGCAGATTTTAAACACATGTTTTCCCCCACCTTGTATCTATCTTAATTTGTACTTAAGTATAAAATATAAAAATACCCTTTTGAAGAGAACCGTTTAAGGATTGTGAATATATTTTTTTCTAAATTTTCCACTGTATATTTTTATATATGTGGATATTTCATTTCATTGAATCATAATGTCATCTGGAAATATTATGTAGTGATTTTTTTATAAAATTAAATAAAATTAGATCTAAGTAATGTAAATGAAAAAAAATTATATCCATAGAAAGTAGATTCAATTTTGCAAATACTGATATCAATTTCGAATCTAAAATTTGAGTATTTGCAAGAGTTCACAACCTCCAAAGTGGAAGGAAGTTGGAGGGAATTATTAGGTTCTTGCAAACAATCTAATTCGCAGGTTTTTGGCCGAAAGAATTTTTCGACCGAAAAATATTTGTTTTCGGCCGAAAGATATTTTACTAACGAAATCCATCAAAAATAAATGAATTCCTAGTTTTTTGGTCGAACATTAGTTTTTTGGATGAAAGATGGGTGAGAGAATTTTGTCAGTCAGAGAAAAAATGAAGGGACGCGTCATTTTGTTTAAATTGGTGCCAAATCTTATAAATATTCTTTTGGATAAACCAATTTAACACAATTCACACTCTCGTTTCATGGTTTTGCATATGTGGAGCCTCTAAGAAAAACTTTGAATCATTTTTTTTGTGTTTTTGTTGTTTTGTACGAGGTGGTTGACGTGTTGAATGCAAAGAATAAATTATATATTGAAAGCAGTGCTGAACATTTTTTCAAGGTGAAGGCATTGTTGAACATAAAATTCTTGATAAATTATCTTTTAATAATTTTTGTGAGAATGGATTCTTTTTTAGGCTATTATGAAATGTTGATTTTTTTATTTAACTTTTACAGATAACTACACTCATGGAAACAAGAGTTTGCACAAGAGAAACTTTGATCGCACTCGAGACGAAACTTTCCATAATGAACAAAGGAAAGAGAATTATTGGAGAAAGAAACAAGAACGTCAAAATATTGAAGAAAGAAACGATAATGATGTAAATAGATATTTTCAACAAGAAAAAGTCCAACCAGGTACATGCATATACACATATTGTCTATATTAAAAATATAGAATCATTTTTTAAAATTATTGTTTAAAATATTTAATTGATTGTAGTTTGGATTTGATGTTTTTCAAAAAACATAAATAGAGTTTCCTCATAATGTCGATGAAGTCGTTGAAGCTGAAATTAAATCAGAAGTTGAATTGCATATTGGTATGTTCATAAATCTCTACATAATATAAGATGAACACTTGCATATATAATTTAGTGAATTTATTTTTTGGTTTTGTTTTTTAATATAAACTTTAAATTGAAATATGCAAAATAATCTATCAATATTGATGATGAAATATTATAAAGTGTTGATACTCACAAATTTGGGAAGAAAGAAGTTAATCATTATATAAGATATCGTGTTACGAATATATATAATATTTTTTTCAAATATGAATCAGTGATAGTACAAGCTCAACTTTTACTCTGTCTAATAAAGCCAAGAAAAATAAAAGAAGCTACATCATTATTGGGTATTCAAAATTCGACAAAAGATTCAAAGGTGAAACAAAATGTCTTTGAAAATATAACTAGTGTATTAAAATCTTTTGGAAAATCTCGAAAAAAAGATGCCAGTGTTGCATGCAGAGTGATACAAACAACAGTTGTTTCATCTAGTAATATAAAATATTGTTTGACACAACACATGGTAAAAGCGATGGGAACGTCAAGAAAACCATTGTACAAACATAGAAAATTTCTATTGCAAATAGATGCAAATGATGAACTTGCTTGTTGGACAATTATTTCTAGACAACCCTACAAAGATAGACTTGTAGAAAATGTCAAAGAATCGACCTGTAATTGTTGGTTGACATAATCTCATGTTTCACCACATACAAGGGATGTGTTGTGATGAAGAATAATATGAAAAAAATATGAAGAACATCCAAAACATATATTGCCAATGACAAAAATAATTTTTTCAATAAGTTTAAAGAAGAGCACAAAAAAGGTTAAATTTCCATTAATACATTTGTGCAACAAAGACCATGGTTTGTTAGACCCATCATTGTTCGGGACACTTGTTGTTGTCTCTATCATGTGGAATTTGAGTTATATTACGACACTATTATGGATTTTGATAAAAGTTTATGGTCAATTTCACCTCCTCCCACATTTCGTGTTTTTATATCTGAAATTCTATGTGAAAGAGAAGGTGATGAATTATTTTACAAAAAAAAATGTGTTGGTGGAAAGAAATGTGATCGTTGTGGAAATCTAAGTTTGTTTCACTCAAAGTATCCTATTGATATGAATGATCAATCATTTTCTAATATAATAGTCAATTGGAAGAGATATGAATATATCAACAACACGACTCCACATTCTTCAAATGTTATTTTCAAAAGGATTGATTTGAAAGTAGATGAAATCTATGTGATAGATTTTTTGAAGAATCTTGAGGAAGAAATTTATAAATACGCCAACCATTCACATAGAGTTCAATGGAAAGATCTACAATTAAAATAATCTCGTGAAGTGTTTCCACCAAAGACAATTTTGTTTATAGTTGATTTTGCAGAGAATTACACATTCGCTGCACAAAAATAAATATAGAGTGAATATTATCATTATGATCAAATCACTATATTTGTCCACGTTCTATATAGACATTCTCAACAGAGTCTTGATAACATAGAAAGCACTAATGAAAATCAATATGTTGTTAAAGAATATCACTTTTATATAAGTGATGATCGAGCACACGATACACATTATGTACAACATAGTTTTGATAAATTTTATGATTCATTGAAAGAACATGGGACCGGATTCAATCGACATTGGATATGGCCAAATGGTTGTGCAGGTCAGTTCAAATCTTCACGATCATTCTATTGGTTGTGTCGTGTTCATAAGAAATCAAACATTACAAATTCTTGGAATTGTTTTGAGAGTGGTCGTGGGAAAGGAGAGCATGACAGTGCAGGGGCATGTGTAAAACAAACACTTCGAAGGTATCATATGAACCCTCATGTGAATCGATTTGACTTTGTTGATGAAGTTGTTGAATGGTGCAAACTAGCGCTAAGCCATGAAAATAATCTGTCAAGAGACGTGCACAGGTGTGTGCATATATTCATGTTACACATGTACACACGATATTTTTATTCACATGTTCAAATTTATATGATATTTAATCTTTTTCTTGGTAGATTTCAAGTTAACAAGTTCTTGTCTTTTGTAGGTTTTTTTAGTATGTTGGAATCCAAGATGTAAATAAATCAATCCCATATGAATCCAGTACAATACATGGGAAACGAAAAGTGCATTTAGTTAAAACAAAACACTATCAAATTGTGTTTGCATTTGATAGAAGAATTGAATCTTGTTTTTGTTTAGTTTGCATAGAGGACACATAATCCATAGAGATTTGCGAAAATAAAAATGCGGAATATGTTAAAGCTTGTAGACATACCGAACTTAATATAAAAGAGAAAATGTCACTTGCAAGATCAGAGAAGATGGAATCAAATTAAACTGTAGTGTCAGTTGATGGTGATAGAGTTTCTGATCTTGTTAGAGAAGGTAAATTTGATGTTTAAATATTTAAACAACTTGTAGATGTATTTGTGTGATAATCTAACATGAACTACTTGTTGGAACATATAGTATTATTTGTAGGAGATGTCTTTGTTGTGGTTGCACCTATAGACATCCGTGAAAATGTGAAATATTATTTGATGTGATGCACAGAACAAAAGATGAGGATATTAGAATATTTTGATGATAATGGTTTTATATATGAAAGATGGTCCATCATATTGAAAGGATATTTTTTTCAAGAAACCCATCAAACCAATACTCATGTTCACTTTCAAGACTACCAGTCGGATGTCACAAGTTGTCAATATAGTAATTTGGTATGTGCAGTGTGCATAAAGTTAATAGAAGTTCAATCAAGAAAAAAAAAAAGTTAGAAAATGGAAAATGTCCAAAGCCGATCATGAACGAATAATTGAAGATGACATATCATTACGATTTCTTTAAACAAGTGACATCCACATTCCAGAATTTTATATTTTGCATTGAAAGTACACATATTTATGAATATCTAGGATTCTAGAATCATTTGGCTTAGTTTACTTTCATGGTCCATTCAAATAAGAAAAGTTATATTTTTTATGAATTATAAAGTTTACCGAGCCTTATTTACAATTTGAGGGAAGAAACTATAGATTGTATAGGGAACCTAAAATGACCTATACATGGCTAGCACATGGTTATGAAGTCGTTGCCAAGCCCGGAGGTCCGGGGTTCAAATCTGTCGGAGGCTCAACCATTTTTTATTGGGCCTATTTGGCTTGATCTAGGGTGCCACGTCACGCCCTATTATTGGGCCACATGTCAAAATCCTATTGGACCGTACCACCAAGTCACTCCCCAGTCATCCGCTCAGTCGGCTTTACAGTCAGCTCCCTACAACATGTCACGCTCGGAGGAAGCCACTTGTCTTCCAACTCATGATCATATGGCCACGTGTCTTGCGTACAACCATGTCATGCCATCCTCTCAATCTTTATTTCCATGTGTCGAACTGTCACTGGGCCACGTCATTGTATGGATTGCGACGTCAACATCCATACAATCCACATGTCTGCCACATTTGCACCCAAAAACTCCAAATATGCATGACACATGTCACACTTAGGTGCTTCCACACTATCATGTTGACATCATATTCCACGTCACGCCGACGTACTGTTGTATGGACTGTTGACTTTGACTTTTTTGCTTGTTTGGGAAAAACTTCATATCGTGATAACTTCGCCATACATAGTTCATTTTCAAAAAATAATATATTTCCAGAATCGACACGACGAGCACTATGCGATGGCATTAGTTTTGTCTGAATCTGAAAACTTTGAATTTTTGGCCTTCTTGGATCCATTTTGGATGAAACCAACAAGAGGTTCTCAAACTATTGAACGACAAATTGAAACAACAAGAAGATTAACATCATAGTGGAAGGGAATTTGAAGTGGGGATTAGGTATTTCTAAGGCTACAACCATATAAATAGATGTCCCTCAAGCAACAAAAGGACATTAAATTAGCACCCAAATATTATAGCCCCTATAAGATTTTGCAAAGGATTGGAAGTAGGGATTACAAATTGGAGTTTCGCCCATCTTCACGTGTACATATAGTCTTCCATGTTTCTTTCTTAAAGAAGGTAATAGGAAACAAGATCCCAATCCAAAATATTTTTCCAGAGATTAATGAAGAAGAGAAAACCATACTATAACTAGAAACAATTCTTGAAACAAGGATTAAGTAGCTGAGACATCGAGCAATTACATAGTACCTCATAAAATGGAAGAACTTGCCAGTGGAAGAGGCAACATGGGAAGATGATTTCTACATGCAGAAACAATCTCATTTAGTTAAGGGTTCTCAACACTCTAGCAATTAGAGCCCTTAGAATTTTGGATGAAAATCATCTAGAAGAAGAAAAAATCCATCTCCTTAAGGTCTTTAGGAAAAATGGTTATAAAAAACATGAAGGTATTAGGGATTTTAGGAAAGCTAGTAGAGAACCTAGGAGAAAAGAGCACATTGGTGATGTTTCCAAAGTCTTCTTTCCTTGCATTCAAGGTACCATTGTCAATATTTCTAAGGCCTTAAGAAATAAAAACATTAGGACTTCTTTTAAACCCCTATCCAAAATCAAGAACTCCCTAAATTTTGTTAAAGATCCCTTTGACCTCGTAGATGGGAAAGGTGTCTACATATTTTTGTGCTCATGTGGGAAAAACTATGTAGGTGAAACTGGTCATTTTGTTAAGATTAGAATCCAAGAGCATATAGTTGATATAAAACAAAATCATTTTCGTTCATCTACCTTAGTTGAACAGTTAGATGAAACCAAGCATCATATCTGCATTAAATTTAAGGAAACTATTAAAATTGAAAAGAGACCAAATAAGCTTAATAGAGATTAAGGTTGGAATATTAGTAAACATTGGACCCCACATTATCTTATATCTTATTAATTATAATTAATAAGATATAAAAAAACCTTCTTATATATAGATTTAGCTGAAAGATATTACCTTCCTATATATAGATTTAGTTGAAAGATATTATATTGATAATAATAATATTACTTATAATATACATATAATAAATTATGAAGTATAACTTTATTATAGTTATAGATAGTTAGTGTTTATTCTTAATCTTTATAATCATTATATGTATTACAATATATAAAATCAATGTGAAAGATATTAGAATAAGATTGATAATGATAGTATTTATAAAAATAAATAAAAAATTTATATAATAAAATTAAAATATAATTAATGGATAAAGTTTGAATTATTAATATGGATAGTTAATTTTGGTTTAAAGGGGTTGGATTTAATGGTGGAAAGTTAATAATTTTTCATCTAGTGAAAATTTTACTTGGAGCTATGGGACACCTTGAAATAGTGGTCAAAGCAAATGCAATGATTACCTTCAAGAAAAAAACACATAGATTTTAAGTTAAGTTATCAAAGACATTTTTTGAAGGATGGTATCTCTAACCAAGATGAAGTCTTTAAAAAGTTTCGAAGGATTGCTTTGATCTTGAGCTTCAACAATAAGTTCCTTAGATTCCTTCTCCTTATCAACACAATGAATGTGGTCCTTCATACAATGAAATAAAAATGCCCACTGGTCTTGTAGAATATATTGTGTAAACTCTGAAGGTAAACACGAATTTATTTTATTGAATATACATATTAAAGGTACACACGAATATATTTGATTGAATATCCATACTAACCCATTTGAATTTAGGATGACATTCAGATCTAACTACAATGGGGTTAGAGATCCTCTCTATGCAAGAAACAATAGTAGTATGGAATTTTGATTCATCTCAAGATCAAGATCAAGATACACTAAGACAATATCAGGCTTAAACATCCTTCCTTATTGCAGAAAAATCACATGTTTAAAGCCACACATGGGCATTAATCAAGAATCGGTGAACAAATGCCCATATGTAAGGAATCGAGAAAGATAACAAATTTAAATGAATTACAATCCGCTGCCTACTCTATCGACAGGGTGTTAGTGCGTCCTCATCGTGCAGCTGGACCAAGTTATTCTCATCGCCGATAAACCTTTCCTCTGTCGTTCTCTTCTGGTTATATACACTATATATATATACTATTTATTTTCAGTCTTATCAAAAGTACTGATCAAAAGTATCAGCAGCTCTCGCAACTCCAAAGGACCGATCTGTTCCTCTTAACACGAACCTCCCTTACCGGGAGACCTGTAGTTTTGACATTTAGATGGCCCTGAGGGAGTTACGGTACCCCTCAGTGATTCGAACAAACCATTCTTCATCTTTATAATAATATTATTATTTTCTACTTCATCTACCTGAAATATGAATTTCAATTTCAGCGGCCTGTAACCAGAAGTTTCATCAACCATCGTGACCACCATAAGCATGGCAACCAATATCACCAGTCGTGCTGTTATTCTTATATCCATGTTGCTGTTTAGAAAATTCTCCTATTCACAACCACAGAATTAGTAATGGATTGTACCTCTACCAATACCAATACCAGTTTCAATATCAGAAGAAGATGAATAAGAGTATGGTTGTATCTCCCTTATATATAGGAAGTACTTACGCCGAGAGTGGGTGGCAAAGAGCGGAGGAAACGTGGGCTGACATTGACGACTCGTCTGACAAATTCATGGAATGGACTGGTCTTATAAAGCGGCGTTTGATAAAATGAATCAAACGGAAAGGTTTTCGGCCATCTCACCGAGGTTCCGTTTCATTCTGTTCGTATCAAGGTTTTTTTACAGGTTCAAGGTAAATTCAAGTAACTCCAAACCCCTCGAGGAAACCTCAGAATTCACGCCGAATTGACTTTGAACCTAAATATTGAACATTCGTAATAAAAACCCACTCAGTGACTTGACTTTAGAGAACAGCCTTTGGCGACTTTTTAGGTCAATCTAATATTTTTATCGGTCAATACTTCTTGTTTGACTCGAGATGGTGATGGATTCAAAAAACTTTTACTCTTGTATTAAATTTATTAATAAGAGACGGCGTTTTTGAAAATGAAGTGAATAGACGATGGACTCTTTCAAAACATTTATGTTCCATTATGTTTCTAATTAAAAAAAAAAATTGAAAATGAAATGAGTAGGGAACGAGTTCAATCTTTTAAATAATTTGTTATTTTAATATAATATTTTTTTTTTTTAAATTGAAAGTATGTAGGAAAGTGTATCGTCGATGGAAAAATATTTTTTGAATTTATCATAACTCAAGTTATCAACATCTCCTTGTAATTTCCTCTCCAATAAAAACACCTTGACTATAATGTCATTATCGATAAAAACACCTTGACTGTGTTCTATTATAAATTGAATATGTTCAATATAAGTAAATAAAAAATTTACTAGATTCCAAAATAATTTTTTTATTTAATTAGTTCAAAATCCTATCATTCAATTTTTTCATTTAGTTGTCTTCTTAAGTTAAGAGTTGGGAATTTTTCATTTAGTTGTCTTTTTAAGTTAAGAGTTGGGAAGCGAAAGAGAAAGATAAAGATTAAGTTGAATGAATTTTTCCATTCTATTTTTATCTGAGATTTTTCCTTTACATGAATAAGCATCGAAAGTTTGTCACTATTTGAGTTACATTTAAAATTATGAAAAATCAGAGAATCCTGTAAGCTAACAAAATATATTGGAATGACGATTTCATTAAATTTGGACTAATGAGTAGGAATTTTGACTAAAAACTATGAATTTAATTTTCAAAAGTGTGAATATACGATGTTTTTTTAAGTGGAAACTTGTATTTCAAGAGTATGAATAATGATTTTCAAAAGTGTAAATTTCGATTTTAAAAGGTATGAATTTTGAATACTTTTGTTTTTGAAAGTGTAAATTTGAAAATGTGAAAAGCGTTGAATGGAAAATATTCTCAAAAAAAGTAAGTAGGGGAGTTGTAATTAGAATTCATTCTATGAAAGTCAAGTAAGAAGATGAAAATATTCTAAAGGAATTAAAATTCACATTGGAAAATAACCATAGGGTCTTCCAAGAAATTCCTAAGGGGATACCCCATCGAGAGATCATAAACATCAAATTGAACTAATCCATGTAGGTAGTCCTCCTAATAAAATTTCTTATAAATATCCTCATCAACAAAATGGGGAGAATGAGAAAATTGTACAAAACATGTTGGATTCATGTATTATTCAACCAAGCAAGATTTCATTTTCATCTCTAAGAGTGATGGTGAAAGAAAAAGATAATGCTTGGATGATGTGTCTTGATTACAAATATCTAAACATAATCACCACCAAGGATAAATTTATTATTCCAAATATTGATGAACTATTAGATGAGATTCATGGAGTGGCTTATTTTACAAAGTTAGGTCTTAAATCAGGATAACACCAAATCATATTAAGAGAAGAAGAAATTTTAAAAATAAATTTAGGATCACATGAAGGACATTATGCGCTATTGGACATGCCTTTCGGATTGAAAAATGCTCCATCTAATTTTCAAATCCTTATGAATAAAATTTTCTAACCCCATCTTAGAAATTTTGTGTTAGTTTTATTTGATGATATATTTATCTATAGAAAATTATGGGAAGACAACATTGAATATGTGGATAAAGTCCTACAAATTGTCAAGACAATCAATTGTATTTAAAAATATTGAAATGTTCTTTTGGGAAACAAGAAGTAGAGTATTTGAGTCATATCTTTTCACCATAAGGGGTTAAGGTGGACCCTCAAAATATCCAATCTATCGAAAAATGACCCATTCCTAAGAATATGATCAAGAGTCTTAGAGGACTTTTAGGTCTTATAGGATGTTATCAATTTTCTTTTAAAGAATTTTGCGCACATTGCAGGCCCACTCACATCTCTCTTGAATAAAAATTCATTTATATGGAGTGAGGGTGATACCTTGGTATTCTCACTCTTAAAGGATGCCATGTCTTCTACACTAGTATTGAAAACACCTAATTTTGATAAAAACATTCATATATGAATGTGATGCATCGAGACAAGGAATTGGAGTCGTATTGATGTAGGAAGGGAGAGCATTGGATTTTGAAAGTAAACAATTCAATGGAGACGACTTGGTGAAGTCTAGATTTTGAGAATAAATGGTAGCAATTTTGCATGCAATAAAAAATGGTGACAATATCTCATTGGGAGGAATGTTGAAGTCAATACAAAACATGATTGTAATGTACCCCAGGCTCGGGTGCCTCAACAATTCACATTCTTGGAATAATTTCAAAACTTCTGATAACAATATAAAATTAAACAAGAAACATGCATATGCATAGACCATGCATGCACACAAGTAAACATGTATATAATAAAATGTAGATTTCTCATTAACATACAAAACATTAAAAATATAGATAACTAAATGTAAACACATTGGAAATATAAAATACATGGAGAAAAAAGAACTTATCTTCATAAAATATTGGCACCGACTGGATACAGACATCAAACGCTCCACCCAAATTTAGGATCTATTGCACATTAAATATCTACAATAGGACACCCCTGAGCTGAGGTTATGAATCGAGAAAGATGGGTGACTAAGTGAACTCTAAAACACACACACCAGTCAACTATTAAGCTCTCACAATTTTCTCAACCACACAAGAATTCCTAACTTACCAAATCTCTTTGCCCGTCATCATGCAAAACCCAAAGAAAAGAACCCCATTCTCTACAACACAATCCCTCAAGATGTTTCACTTTTTTCCATGGCTCTAGTGCTACTGGACAGGAAAATTGAAATATCAATGTTGGAAGCTCTAGGGATTCTCATCTATGGAAAAATATTTCTCAACTTCCATCATTCTTATGCACATATGCATCATTTTCATCCTGGAATAACTAGTAGATATGTACACCTAACTAACAATGGCTCTCTACCTCTATCATTTTGTTTCCACACCAAAACCTTTTTGTTACAACTACTTTACCCATAATTAATTTCTTGTTATAACCAATTTATTTCTAATTATTTTATTTTTGAAACCAATTTGATTAGGAATCTTCTTGATGAATTTCTAGAATAGTTGACTTCTTATTGACCTTCTAGGAGCTTCTAGAATACTCTTGAGGGTCCTCGAACTTCACAAGGCCATATCTCACTAACCGTGAGGAACATGGAATTCCACATATCACTGGAAACAACATGATGCATATTATCCATCTATCATAGTCTCATCTACAAAATCACTGACCTTCATGTATTTATTACTCAACCAAATACGGATTCCTTAACCACACCTCTAGGGATACTGTAATTTGCTACCGGACTTGCTTCAAGGGTTGACATCAATATATAAGGGTTGACTTCAATCAATAAGACCAATCTCCAAGGTTTGACATCAATGAAAACCAACTTTCCAAACCAACTATCCAACAATCTCTCCCTTTGGCATTGATGGCAACACCAACATTGATGGAAAAACTTAGACATGGAAAAAATCATGCTCATTCTCCCCCTCTGATCATTTATCCTCATCAATGTTTCTATCTCTCCCCATTTGACATGAATGGAAAAGGGTATCTCCCTTTGGGGCTTCTCCCCTTGAATGAACTCTCCTTTTGGATGCTCTCCCTGTCTGCATTATCCTTTGAGTTGCTCCCCCTGTCTAAGATGACCTTGGGGATGCTCCTGTTGTCTTCATGCCTCTAATTAATCTCTCTCTCCATTTCACAAAGGATTAACTCCCCCTGTCGATATGTCTCCTCTTGACACTATAACTGCTCTAACCAGTCATGGGAAAAATATTAACTCCCCTTGTGGGTATGTCTCCTTGTTTGTATTGATATTCCTTTATGGATCTCTCTCTTTGATGAATTCTCTACACGTTTATGTGTAGATTGATGTAGGTCTTCATGTACCTACTTCCTTTTGGATTTATTGTCCATTGATGTTTCCACTTGTAAATCACCAACATATATAAAAATCATTCAAGATTAAGCACTCAAAGTTTAAACATTCAAATATTCCTTTATTATAATCATCCAACTATATTTGAGTTAGTCTCATCCACTGACATATATCTATCTGAACCTACTAAATGTTCTTAGGAAGGTTCTAATTCTTGTTCCGATTCTTATGGGAGCAAGGATAAATGTTGAATAGTGTCCAAAGACATGGGAAGAAATAGAGGACATGGCACATGTTGATCTGGATTTTATGAGCAGAACGAAATGAATACAGATTATTAAAAGATACTTAACACAAAATAACAAAGATACAGTAAAATTATTTTTCTATTCAATAAGGAAATAAGAGGAAACTATAAAATGTAGTGAAAAACAAGCTTGTTGGAATGGTGGCGACTTATCTCTGAGAAGAGATGTGATGTTTGCGCTCATTCAAAAGAATATGGTTACAATGAGGCTCCGAAGGCCTTTTACAATAAAAAGGAATGTCAAAAACCCTAGACATCCAAAAACCTAACCCTAGGAGATGAAGCACCAAAAGTCATGTGGGCCCCGTTTGGGTAAGTTAGATCATCAAGTTCTCGGGGTCGTAACTTTTGCATATGATCTTCATTTTAGGTGCTGAGAAGAACAATTTTCAACTGGCCTAGGTCAATGCCTTAGACAGTCACCTGGGCCCCAAATCCCCAAAAAATGTTTTTTAGGGTCTTAAAACGGCCCCAGAAGTTTGGAACCGAAAAAAATTCGAGCCAGTGGAATAGGTGGGTGGCCACCGATATCCACCTGGATCAATCCTCCCTCCTTAGCAAGAAATGGTCTCCATTGCGTTGAGTTCCTCCATCAAATGAGGAAATTTCTGCTGAATTTGACCCTGGGTGAGCCACTCTCCTTGGTGCAGGAGCTGCCCTGCTTTGACGACTCGATAAAGATGGATCCTTTGTTGTCGAGTATCATTGATCTATACAATATGATCAATGGATTCTTATTTCATGCAGTTAGGTTTGAGCTTTTTTAGTGTCAACTACTCTTCTATCTTTGAGGTGTCCAATAATGGTGGGAAATATGGTCGAAGGAGAGCCACGTTGAAGATTGGATGTAGACCAAGGAAGGGGGGAATGTTGAGCTCAAAATCATTGTCACCCACAACCTTTGTGATGGTGTACAACCCATAACAAAGTGGGAGAAGCTTTCGATGGGGCCCTTTAAGGTGTTCTTTATGAAATGCAACCAAACTTTGTCTCCCACTTAAAACTTATGTGGCACCCAATGTTGATCATGGCATTTCTTGTACTTGGAATTGGACTTCGGTAGAATATCCTGAACCTATTGGCAGATGTGTTGGATATGCTCAATGAACCAGGTGGCTTTGTCAACTTCTAGTGGAGTAGGGGACGAGTCTGTTAAGAACCAAATATCAATATAGCATAGAAAAACCTCAGAAAAAGTACTCAACGCCTTGAAAAAGAGATAATTTCAAATAATAAGCCTCTTCAAGGGGGCAACCTCCTTTTACCCCACTTAAATGTTCAATTACAAGATGATTCCAAATGAAAATATCTCCTTGGTATATATAGGAGACTAGGAAGTATAATTACAACTAATGGAATAAAGCTAACATAAATAAAATAACATTACTAATGTAATATGCCCCAATTAAGGGGTAATGAGCCAATATTAGGGCATAACATACCCCTCCCCTTGAGACAAGTGTTGTCTGCAATGCTTGAGTAACTATGGATGCTTCTGTATAAAATATTCATCTTCCCAGGTGGAATCTCCAGCTGATAGTTTCCTCCATTTAATGAGATACTTTGAAATGGATCTATTCCTCAGCAAGCGAATTCTTGTGTCAGTGATGGCTTCAGGCTCCAATGTGATTTTTCCTTCCTCATCAAGTTTTGGAAATATAGTTTGAACTGGGATCTTGTAACCTATAACCTTCTTTAAGCATGAAACATGGAAAACTGGGTGTACTCGTGAAGATGCAGGGAACTCCAATTTGTATGCCATAGTACCAATCTTTTGCAACATCTTATAAGGGCCATAGTACTTTGGTGATAATTTATTATCCTTCTTGGATTGCTTGAGGGACATCTGTTTGTATGGTTGTAGTTTTAAAAACACCTAATTCCCTACTTCAAAACTTCTTTCACTACAATGTTGATCTTCTTGTTGTTTCATGCGATTTTGTGCCATGGTCAGGTTGTCCTTTAAGATTTGGAGAACTTGTTGTTGATTCTCGATGTGATCTTCCACTGCTTGAACATTAGATTTTTATTTTAGAGAAGAAGTGAAGGAAGGAGGGTGGTACCTATAAAGTACCATAAAAGGTGTCATTTTTGTTGCAGTATGAAAGGAAGTGTTATACCACCATTCTACCAAGGGTAACCATTTGAACCATTATGTTTGTTTATTAGAGACAAAGCAACGAAGGTAGTCTTCTAGACATTTGTTCACTATCTCAGTTTGTCCATCAGATTGAGGATGATAGGATGCGCTATGAGCCAATTGAGTACCCAAACAAGAAAATAATTTTGTCAAAAAATGTCCAGTGAAGATGGGATCTCTGTCACTTACAATAATCTTTGGGCTACCATGTAGCTTTTGAACTATCTCCATCAGTGCGGTGGCAACTGTACTAGATTTGAAGGGATGAGAGAGTGCACAAAAGTGTGCATACTTGGTCAGTCTATCAACAATCACCATGATGACACTCTTTCCTTCAGACTTCGGTAACCCTGTGATGAAATCCATGGAAACCTCCTCCCAACGATGACTTGGGATGGCTAACAGTTGTAAAAGACCTGGGGTCTTAATTTTTTCCACGTTATTTTGTTGGCAAACCAAACATTCTACCACAAACCTTTGAACATCAGTTTTAAGGCCATCCCAAAAAAAATCCTTCTTGACTCTATGGTAGGTTTTCAAAAATACCGAGTGCCCTCCTACTAGAGAGGTGTGCAATTCCAATAATACCTTTTGTTTGAGTTGGGAGTTCTTACATAAATATAAGCTTTCTTTGTACCATAGTGAATTATTTTTCCATGTAAATGTATCTGATGCACTGGAATCCTGCTGCAACCTTTGAATGAGAGTCCACACTTTTTGGTCATTCTTCCATTCATCCATTGCTTCTATTATCCAATCGGGTTGGATGATCGAGATAGCACAGAGAAAGGCCTCAACATCTTCATCCTTTATTGAGAGTGCATTTGCCACAACAATTTTCTTCCCCTTTTTATAGACAATTTCAAAATCATAACCCAATATCTTGGTTACCCATTTTTGTTGTTCTTCTGAAGATAGTCTTTGTTCCAAGAAGTATTTAAGACTATCATGATTTGTTTTGACCTTGAAGTGCCTACCT
>ML776639.1:1199227-1228275 GCA_009831015.1 Picea engelmannii
ATCTTTGGAAGTTCTCAATGTGCTCGGTAACTGAACCCTTTTGCTTGAGATTTATCAATTGGATAAAGAAGGTATTGCTCCTTGTATCCTCATAGTGTGTTATCATTTCTTCCATGAAAATTGTCCAAGTGATGAGTGATTTGTGAAAACAAATCCAACGATACCATACAAATTGATTAGGTTCTAAATATAAAGAAACAATTCATACCTTTCGTGTATGTGGCACATTATGTAGATCAAAGAATTGCTCCATCTGAAGTATCCATGTGATTGGGTCCTTTCCATCAAACTTCCTCATATCGATCTTAGGAACGTTTTTGGTCTTCAACTCAAAGTTGGAGTTTCTCCAGTCTTGATTCACCTTCCTTGTGTCCTCATCATGAATTTCATGGGATAAATTTTCACTTTCAGGTGTCTTCTCTGTTATGAAAGTTTTCAATACTTCCATAATCTCCTCTTTTAAACCGTCCATATTTGCCTCCAACTTAGCTTCCATCTCTTGTAGTTCATCTTTTGTTACTATCTTCTTTTGTAAATCATTTATGTTCCTACAGATTTCTTCACCTTCATCAAGAGTCCAAGTAGGATTTTCTAGAGGTCTATTTGGTGTAAAAGTTCCCTTTTTGGGTGGCATGTTGGCCAAGTATCACTTTTGAACCTTGATTTTGAGGTGGTTCTGCTAGACAATCTTTTTTCTATTGTATCTCCCATGTTTCGGCTCTTCTGGGTATGAAACTTTCTTTTATGTAATTCTTTGATATTTATTCTCTGCAATGCCACAGGTATGATTAAAATTGGATTTGCAAAGTGGAATTTATGGTAACTTCCCCACAACTTGCTGATTTTTGGCCTTTTCAGGAGATCTCACTTGTATAGCGTTCCCCACACAACATAATTGATATAAATTTTGAAAATCATACCATAAATACTATAAACTATACAATATCTAATGAAACCAGTCCCACATAATTTGGATACTCTAGGAAGAAGTTGTGATTGTTTTACCTATAACACCTTCTTGAGACTAGTCAATAGGAATACTCAGATACCCTATCTTCCACATGGTGTATCTACAAATGTAATATGACCTAGAGTCTAAACATTTTACCACAAATACATTACTAATTTATGTGAATAGCCTCCAGAGGTCAGGGTCTGAAACATTACATAAATTTTTTTATAGCGAAAATTTCGCAATGACTCACTTCAGGATGATTCCAGAAACCTATCTTGTACAGGTTTTATCTTTGAAAGTATAAGGCCTCAAGAGATGAAATTTTAACCCAATGTACTTTGATCCGTCTACTAAATATCCTCCAAGACGTTCCTTCTGAAACATCATAGAAACCAAATTATAGTGAAAAATCCAAGGTGTCTCAGATGTAGCAATGAATCCCCAAGACCTTGAGCTCTGATACCATATGTCAAGAACCAAATATCAATATAGCCTAGAAAAACCTCAGAAAAAGTACTCAACACCTTGAAAAAGAGTTAATTTCAGATAATAAGCCTCTTAGAGGGGGCAACCTCATTTTACCCCACTTAAATGTTCAATTACAAGATGATTCCAAATGAAAATGTCTCCTTGGTATATATAGAAGACTAGGAGGTATAATTACAACTAATGGAATAAAGCCAACACAAATAAAATAACATTACTAATGTAATATGCCCCAATTAAGGGGTAATGATTCAATATTAGGGCTTAACAGAGTCGACTGAGGTGGTCACCAGGGGTAGTGCAACATCCATGGGGCCTAATGGTTGGAATCCCAACCCCACCAGAAAGGGGTTGTGGCCAATTGAGCTATGCAGGGATCGATTGTAGCTATGATGGACATAGGGAAGAATCTCATCCCATGTTGGACATAGGGAAGCTGAAACAATTGCATATTTTAAACACATGTTTCCCTCCACCTTGTATCTATCTTAATCTGAACTTAAAATTAAAATCTAAAAATACCCTTTTGAAGAGAACAATTTAAGGATTGTGGATATAAATTTTTCTAAATTTTCCACTGTGTAATTTTAGAGATATGGATATTTCATTTCACTGAATCACAATGTCACTTGAAAATACTATGCAGTGATTTTTTCATAAAATTAAATAAAATTATATCTAAATAATGAAAATGAAAAAAAATTATATCCATAGAAAGTAGATTCAATTTTGCAAATACTGATATCAATTTTGAATCTAAAATATGAGTATTTGTAGGAGTCCGCAACCTCCAAAGTGCAAGGAAGATGGAAGGAATTACTAGGTTCTTGCAAAGAATCTCATTTGCAGGTTTTCGACCGAAATAATCTTTCGACCGAAAAGTATATTTTTTCAGCCAAAATATATTTTTCTAACGAAATCCGTAAAAAATAAACAGATTCCTAGTTTTTCGGCCGAGCATTAGGTTTTCAGTCGAAAGATGGGTGAGAGAATTTCGTCGGTTGGAGAAAAATGAAGGGACACATTGTTTTGTTTAAATTGGTGCCAAATCTTATAAATATGCTTTCGGTTGAACCAATTTAACACAATTCACACTCTCGTTTCATGGTTTTGCATATGTGGAGCCCCTAAGCAAAACTTTTAATCATTTTTTTTCGTTTTTTTGTTGTTTTGAACAAGGTGGTTGATGTTTTGAATGAAAAAAAACAAATTATATATTGAAAGCATTGTTGAACATTTTTTCAAGGTGAAGGCATTGTTGAACATAAAATTCTTGATAAATTATCTTTTAATAATTTTTGTGAGAATGAAGTTTTTTTTAGGCTATTATGAAATGTTGATTTTTTTTATTTAACTTTTACAGATGACTACACTCATGGGAAACGTGAGTTTTCACAAGAGAAAATTTGATCGTACTCGAGATGAAACTTGCCATAACTAACAAAGGAAAGAGAATTATTGGAGAAAGAAACAAGAACATCAAAATATTGAAGAAAGAAACAATGATGATGTAAATAGAGATTTTCAACAAGAAGAAGTCCAACCAGGTACATGCATGTACATATATTGTCTATATTAAAAGTATAGAATCATTTATTTAAATTATTGTTTAAAATATTTAATTGATTGTAATTTGGATTTGATATTTTTCAAAAAACATAAATAGATTTGCCTCATAATGTCGATGAGGTCATTGAAACCGAAATTGAATCAGAAGTTGAATCACATATTGGTATGTACATAGATCTCTAGATAATATAAGATGAACACTTGTATATATAATTTAGTGAATTTATGTTTGGGTTTTGTTTTTTAATATAAACTTTAAATTTAAATATGCAAAAGAATCTATCAACATTGATGATGAAATATTAGAAAATGTTGATACTGACAAAATTGGAAATAAAGAAGTTAATCATTATATAATATATCATGTTACGAATATGTATAATATTTTTTTCAAAGATGAATCAGTGACAGTACATGCTCAACTTTTACTCTGTCTAATAAATTCAAGACAATTAAAAGAAGCTACATTATTATTGGGTATTCAAAATTTGAAAAAAGATAGACACGTAAAACAAAATGTCTTTGACAATATAACTAGTGTATTAAAATCTTTTGGAAAATCTCGAAAAAAAGATGCCAGTGGTGTACGTAGAGTGATACAAGAAACAATTGTTTCATCTAATAATATAAAATATCTTTTGACATGACACATGGAAAAAGTGATGGGAACGTCAAGAAAACCATTGTACAAACATAGAAAATTTCAATTGCAAATAGATGCAAATGATGAACTTGCTTGTTGGATAGTTATTTCTAGACAACCCTACAAAGATAGACTTGCAGAAAATGTCAAAGAATCAACCCGTAATTGTTGGTTGACAGAATCTCATGTTTCATCACATACAAGGGATGTGTTGTGACGAAGAATAGCACAAAAAAAATATGAAGAACTTTCAAAACATATATTGCCAATAACACAAATAGAATTGTTCAATAAGTTCAAAGAAGAGCACAAAGAAGTTAAAATTTTCATCAATACATTTGTGCAACAAATACCATGGTTTGTTAGACCCATCATTGTTCATGACATTTGTTTTTGTCATTATCATGTGGAATTTGAGTTATATTACGACACTATTCTTGATTTTGATAAAAAATTATGGTCAAGTTCACCTCCTCCTTCCACATTCTGTGCTTTTATATCTGGAATTTTATGTAAAAGAGAAGGTGGTGAATTATTTTACAAAAACAAATGTGTTGGTGGAAAGAAATGTTATTGTTGTGGAAATATAAGTTTGTTTCACTCAAAGTATCCTATTGATAAGAATGATCAATCATTTTCTAATATAAGATTCAATTGGAAGATATATGAATATATCAGCAACACAGCTCCACATTCTTCAAATGTTTTTTCCAAAATGATTGATTTGAAAGTAGATAAAATCTATGTGATAGATTTTTTGAAGAAGTTTGTGGAAGAAATTTATAAATACGCCAAACATTCACATAGAGATCAATGGAAAGACCTACAATTAAAACAATCTCATGAAGTATTTCCACCAGGGGCAATTTTTTCTGTAGTTGATTTTGCAGAGAATTACACATTCAATGCACAAAAGGAAATACATAGTGAATATTATCATTCTAATCAAATTACTATATTTTTTCACGTTCTATATAGACATGCTCAATGGAGTCTTGAGAACATATAAATCACTAATGAAAATCGACATGTTATTAAAGAATATCACTTTTATATAAGTGATGATCAAGCACACGATACACATTATGTACAACATTGTTTTGATAAATTTTATGATTCATTGAAAGAATGTGGGATCAAATTAGATCGACATTGGATATGGTCAAATGGATGTGCGGGTCAGTTCAAATCTTCATGATCACTCTATTGGTTTTGTCGTCTTCATAAGAAATCAAACATTACACATTGTTGAAATTTTTTTGAGAGTGGTCATGGAAAAGGAGAGCACGACAGTGCAGGGGCATGTGTAAAATGAGCACTTCGAAGGTATCATATGAACCTTCATGTTGATCTATTAGAATAGTGAAAACTAGCGCTAAGCCATGAAAATAATCTATCAAGATATGTGTGCAAGTGTGTAGATATATACATGTTACACATGTACATAAGATATTTTTATTCACGTGTTCAAATTTATATGATATTCAATCATTTTCTTGGTAGATTTCAAGTTAACAAGTTCTTGTCTTGTGTGGGTTTTTTTGGTATGTTGGAATCCAAGATGTAAATAGATCAATCCCATATGAATCTGGTACAACTTGGAACACAAAAAGTGCATTTATTTAAAACAAAACGCTATCAAAATGTGTTTGCATTTGATAGAAGAAATAAATCTTATTTTTGTTCAGTTTGCATAGAGGACACATAATCCATAGAGATTGAAAAAATAAAAATGCGGAATATGCTAAATCTTGGAGACATACCGAACTTAATATAAAAGAGAAAATGCCACTTGCAGGCTCAAAGGATATGGAATCAAATGAAGCTATAGTGTCAGTTGATGGTGATAGAGTTTTTGATCTTGTTAGAGAAGACAAGTTTTATGTTTAAATATTTAAACAACCTATATATGTACTTGTGTGATAATCTAACATGAACTACTTGTTGGAACATATCGAATTATTTGCAGGAGATGTCTTTGCTATGGTTGCACCTGTAGACAACATTGAAAATGTGAAATATTATTTGATGCGATGAACATAACAAAAGATGAGGTTATTAGAATATTTTGATGATAACGGTTTTATATATGAAAGATGATCCATCATATTGAAAGGATATTTTTTTCAAGAAACCCATCAAACTAATACTCATGTTCACTTTCAATACTACCAGTCAGATGTCATAAGTTGTCAATATAGTCATTTGGTATGTGCAGTGCGCATAAAATTAATAGAAGTTCAATCAAGAAAAAAAAACAAAAGTTTGAAAATGGAAAATGTCGAAAGCCGATCATGAATGAATAATTGAAGATGGCATACCATTACGATTTCTTTAAACAAGTGACATATACATTCCAGAATTTTATATTTTGCATTGAAAGTACATGTATTTATGAATATCTAAGATTCTAGAATCATTTGGTTTAGATTACTTTCATGGTCCATTCAAATAAGAAAAGTTATATTTTTGATGAATTATAAAGTTTACCAAGCCTTATTTACAATTTGAGGGAAGAAACTATAGATTGTATAGGGAACCTAAAATTACCTATATGTGGCTAGCACATGGTTATGAAGTCGTTTCCAAGCCCGAAGGTCGAGGGTTCGAATCTACTGGAGGCTCAACCATTTTTTACCGGGCCTATTTGGTTTGATATGGGGTGCCACATGGCACCCTATTATTGGGCCACGTGTCAAAATCCTATTAGACTGTACCACGAAGTCACTTTCAATTCATCCTCTTAGTTAGCTTTACAGTCAGCCCCCTGCCATGTGTCACACCCAGAGGAAGCCACCTGTCCTCCAACTTAGGACCCTACGGCCACGTCACTGCCACGTGTTTTCCATACAACCATGGAATGCCATCCTGTCAATATGTACTGCCACATGTCGAAGTATCACTGGGCCACATCATTGTATGAACTACCACATCAATGTTCACACAGTGCATGTGTCTGCCACATTTGCACTCAAAAATGCCAAATATGCATGCCACATGTCACACTCGGGTGTTGCCACATCAACATGTTGACATCATCTTCCACGTCACGCTAACGTACTGCTGACGTCAATAGTATGCACTGTTGACTTTGACTTTTTCACTTGTTTGGGAAAAACTTCAGATCATGATAACTTTTCCATACAGAGTCCATTTCCGAAAAATAATATAATTCTAGAATCAGTACGACGAGCACTACGTGATGGCACTAGTTTCGTTCGAATACAAGAACTTTGAATTTTCGTCCTTCCTGGATCCATTTTAGATCAAACCAACAAGAGGTTCTCAAACTATTAAATGACAACTTGAAACAACAAGTAGATCAATATCATAGTGGAAGGGAATTTGAAATGGGGATTGGGTATTTCTAAGGCTACAACCATATAAATAGATGTCCCTTAAGCAACAAAAGGACACTAAATTAACACGCAAATATTATGGCCCCTATAAGGTTTTGCAAAGGATTGGAAGTAGGGATTACAAATTGGAGTTTCCTCCATCTTCATGTGTACATATGGTCTTCCATGTTTCTTTCTTAAATAAGGTAATAGTAAACAAGATCCAAGTCCAAAATATTTTACCAAAGATTAATGAAGAAGAGAAAATGATACTACAACTACAAACAATTCTCGAAACAAGGATTAAGTAGCTGAGAAATCGAGCAATCACAGAGTACCTCATCAAATGGAAGAACCTACCAGTGGAAGAGGCAACATGGGAAGATGAGTTCTTCATGCAAAAACACCCTCATTTAGTTAAGGGTTCTCAACACTCTAGCAATTAGAGCTCTTAGAATTTCGGATGAAAATCATCTAGAAGAAAAAAAACTCCATCTCCTTAAGGTCTTTAGGAAAAATGGTTATAAACAACATGAAAGTATTAAGGATTTTAGGAAAGCTAATAGAGAACCTAGGAGAAAAGAGAACATTGATGATGTTTCTAAAGTCTTCTTTCCTTACTTTTAAATTCCTATTCAAAATTAAAAACTCCCTAAAGTTTGTTAAAAATCCATTTGACCTCGTAGATGGGAAAGGTGTTACATAGTTTCGTGGTTATGTGGAAAAATCTATGTAGGTGAAACCGGTAGTTTTGTTAAGATTAGAATCCAAGAGCATATAGCTGATATAAAACACAATCGTTTTCATTCATGTACCTTAGCTGAACACTTAGATAAAACCAAGCATTAAGGAAGCTAAGAGTATGGTTGTATCTCCCTTGTATATAGGAATTACTTACGCCGAGAGTGGGTGGCAAAGAGCAGAGGAAACGTGGGCTGACATTGACGACTCGTCTGACAAATTCATGGAATGGACTGGTCTTATAAAACGGCGTTTGATAAAATGAATCAAACGGAAAGTTTTTCGGCCATCTCACCGAGGTTCCGTTTCATTCTGTTCGTATCAAGGTTTTTTTTATAGGTTCAAGGTAAATTCAAGTAACTCCAAACCCCTCGAGGAAACCTCAGAATTCACGCCGAATTGACATTGAACCTAAATATTGAGCATTCGTAATAAAAACTCACTCTGGCTGGCTTTGTGACTTGACTTTAGAGAACAGCCTTTGGCGACTTCTTAGGTCAATCTAATATTTTTATCGGTCAATGCTTCTTGTTTGACTCGAGATGGTAATGGATTCAAAAAACTTTTACTCTTGTATAAGAGAAGGCGTTTTTGAAAATGAAGTGAATAGACCATGGACTCTTTCAAAACATTTATGTTCCATTATGTTTCTAATTAAAAAAAAATGTGAAAATGAAATGAGTAAGGAACGAATTCAATCTTTTAAATAATTTGTTATTTTAATATAGTAATTTTTCTTAAAATTAAAATATGTTGTGTATTTAGGAGGTGTATTGTTGTATGTCTTTTTAAAGGTAATATGATATGATAAATGGTTGCATTGTGATTTGGAATAGTAATATGATATGATAAATGGTTACATTGTAATTTGGAATAGTGTGTTGTTTTAAGTATTGTTTAATTGTTTTATTTTTTGGTTTTAACGATACAAATTATGATGAAATCTTAATTTTATGTTGTTTAAATTGTATTTTTGAATAAATAAATGGATTCAATATGTTAAAAAACCTTTGGGGTATTTCAATTATAGAGTTTTAGCCACTCAAATATGTAGATCCAACAAATTTTTGTCTGGTTACGGAAAAAATAAACAAAAAAAATCCTTTAAAAATGACCAAAACTTAGAATGTTTAGATTACGGTGTTGTTTTATATATGGAATTGAGGGTAGATATTATTAAAACATATATGATCTTAGTGTAGGTAACCTTGGTGACAATCATAAGGAATATTAACTTTCTTGTAGATAATATTTAGACTAAAACCACCTTTTAATTTTGGAAAAAACCTAAAATTGCTTATGATTAACTAAGTGCTCATTTTCCCCCGGATGGGGTGACACGCGTCCAGATAGAGAACACGTGGATGCCCGTCGGGACGCCTATCCATGGCATCGACCAACGAACTCCCACCGAGCACTAAATGCCCATGGTTTACACCCAACAACCACCGATGATGCGCCCTCTCACGCGAGGGGAGCGTACCTCGACCCAGCGCACTCACAGCTCTCCATTAATGGACGAGACGGGCATTCAATTCGGCAGCATTCACGGAAGAATGAATAGTGGTAAGGGAATTCGGCTCTCCGCAGTGTTCATTTGGCTTATCCTCAATTTTTCACCCCCGCCAGAGCCTGGTTGTGACGCTGCCGCACAGACAAAGGTCCAAGCAATGCCGCGGCTCCGGGGAAAATCACGACGAGGTGCTGCTTGGTACAGGGCAGAGTCCAGGAGGAAACGCATCAAACACTTCGAACGAGCTCTCCAATTAGCCACGACCAGGCGTAAGCAAAAGCTTCGCTCGCCACCCATGGCTATCATCGAAGAACTCAGTTGGGAGGAGGCACAGCAATACCTCGTCTCCCTCGCCAAACAGATGGAACCCGAGCCTCAGCACGAAACTGCCAGGTGGGAYCTCAATGAACCCACGGATGAGGACCTCTACCCGCCATGCCTGGTGGAAGAGAYCATCCCCCCCGAGGACAGYRGAGGAAARGAGAAGYYTGAMCGRCCGRCATCCGAAGYAGYRGAGGAYTCCAGCAAACGCGAGACACACGCCAGAGGAGAACCAGACCACCATTCTGCAGAAGATCMCAGGTACCTATCTCTTATATTTGAGCTACGGCACCTCATGGACGACCACGCATTCCGCTTAGCCAGAATGGATCAGCGTCTCGACATGCTTTTCACAGCTTACTCCAGGAGCACCCCGAAGCGACAATGCCCAACGTGTGCTCAAGCATACTTGCTCCCGGCAGGCTGGCGACAGAGGAATTTTGGAACTACTGGTTAGATTTACTCTTGCTGCTTAAGTTAAGTTCGATTAGTTTTGCCACTCTAGTTTTCTTATGGTTTATGTCTCAAACCTTTATAACTTTACAGCCCTGGTTTCCCTCGGGCAGGGCACTAATATGTATAACTTGTCACAAGGCCAGATTGTCCAACTGCCCTGGTTTCCTGCACAGGCAGGACAGTTGGCAGTCAAGATGACTTCTGTATCTTCTTTTTTGGTAATATAACAGGATCTACTCTTTTTACTTAAAAAAAAAAAAACTAAGTGCTCATTTTCTTTGGAGATAAAAAAATATGTTAACGACCCAAAACCTATATGTATATAGCAAGAGTGAAAGTCTCCCCTTTAAAAACTATCAAAAAATCATTTCAAACTACATAATTTTCCTTAAATAGTAATAATGAATAAACATATATTCATAAGTAATAACAAAAAATATATATTGTCATTATATATTAACAAATAATACTATAAATTAACAAATAACACTATGAATTAATAAATTATAAATAATTCAACAAATAAATTTATTAAATTATATATATATATATATATATATATATATATATATATATATATTAAATTTATTTATTTATTTTTATAATAGATTCCATGAGTACCAACTAGGGAATTAATTTGCCAAAAATCTTGTATTATGGAATCAATTTTCCAAAAGGATGTAGGGAAGTGTATCGTCCACGGAAAAAAAGTTTTTTTGAATTTAAGTAATCAACATCTCCTTGTAATGTCCTCGTCAATAAAAACACCTTGACTATAATGTCCTTATCGATAAAAGCACCTTGACTATGTCCTATTATAAATTGAATATGTTCAATAGAAATAAATAAAAAAATTCTAAAAATTTATTAGATTCCAAAATAATTTTTTATTAATTTAATTAGTTCAAAATCATACCATTCAAAATTTTCATTTAGTCGTCTTCTTAAGTTGACTATGTTCTATTGTTCTATTATAAATTGAACATGTTCAATAGAAGTAAATAAAAACATTCTAAAAATTTATTATATTCCAAAATAATTTTTTATTTAATTAGTTCAAAATCATACTGTTCAAATTTTTCATTTAGTCGTCTTCTTAAGTTAAGAGTTGGGAATTTTTCATTTAGTTGTCTTCTTAAGTTAAGAGTTGGGAAGCGAAAGAGAAAGAGAAAGATTAAGTCAAATGAATTTTTCCATTCTATTTATGTGAGATTTTTTCTTTGTATCGGAAGTTCGCCATTATTTGAGATACATCCAAAATTATGGTAAAGTAGAGAATCATGCATGCTAACAAAGTATCTTGAAATGATGATTTCATTAAATTTGGACTAATGAATAAGAATTTTAACTAAAAAATTATGAATTTCATTTTCAAAAGTTTGAACATCAATGTTTTTTAAGTGGAAAATTATATTCCAAAAGTATGAATATTAATTTTCAAAAATGAAAGTTTCGATTTTAAAAGGTCTGAATTTTGAATACTTTTGATTCTGAAAGTGTAAATTTCAAAATCCGAAAAGCGTCGAATGGAAAATATTCTCAAAAAGAGTAAGTAGGGGAGTTGTAGTTACTCCTACTAATAAAATTTCTTATATATATCCTGATCAACAAAAGGGGGAGAATTAGAAAATTTTACAAAACATGTTGGATTCATGTATTATTCAACGAAGCAAGAGTTCCTTTTCATCTCTATGAGTGATGGTGAAAGAAAAAGATAATGCTTGGAGGATATTTCTTGATTACAAAGATCTAAACAAAATTAGCACCAAGGATAAATTTCTTATTCCAAATATTGATGAGCTATTAGATGAGATTCATGGAGTGGCTTATTTTACAAAGTTAGGTCTTAAATCAGGATACCAGCAAATCATATTAAGAGAAGAAGACATTTCAAAAATAAATTTAGGAACACATGAAGGCCACTATGAGCTATTGGACATGCCTTTTGTCTTAACAAATGCTCCATCTAATTTTCAAATCCTTATGAATAAAATTTTCTGACCCATCTTAGAAATTTTGTGGTAGTTTTATTTGATGATATATTTATGTATAGAAAATTATGGAAGACAACATTTAATATGTGGATAAAGATCTACAAATTCTCAAGAGAAATCAATTGTGTTTAAGCATATTCAAATGTTATTTTGGGAAACAAGAAGTAGAGTATTTAATTCATATATTTTCACCATAAGGGGTTAAGGTGAACCCTCAAAATATCCAATCTATCAAAAAATGACCCATTCCTAAGAATATCAAGCTCATCTTAGAGGATTTTTACGTCTTATAGGTTGTTATCAAATTTTTTTAAAGAATTTTGCACACATTGCACGCCCACTGACATCTCTCTTGAATAAAAAATCATTTATATGGAATGAGGGTGATACCTTGGAATTCTCACTCTTAAAGGATGACATGTCTTCTACACCAGTATTGAAAAAACCTATTTTTGATAAAACATTCATAGTTGAATGTGATGCATCGAGACAAGGAACTGGAGTAGTATTGATGCATGAAGGGAGAGCATCTGATTTTGAAAGTAAACAATTCAATGGAAAAGACTTGGTGAAGTCTAGATTTTGAGAATAAATGGTAGTAATTTTACATGCAATAAAAAAATGGTGACAATATCTCATTGGGAGGAATTTTGAAGTCAATACAAACCATGATTGTAATGTACCCCATGCTCGGGTGCCTCAACAATTCACATTGTTGGGAGAATTTAAAAACTTTTGATACCAATATAAAATTAAACAAGAAACATGCATATTCATAGACCATGCATGCATGCAAGTAAACATGTATATAATATTTCTCATTAACATACACAACATTAAAAATATAGATAACTCAATGTAAACACATTGGAAATATAAAATACATGGAGAAAAAAGAACTTGTCCTCATAAAAGATTGGCATTGTCTGGCTACAGATATTAGACGTTCCACCCGACTTTAGGATCTATTTCACATTAAATATATAAAATAGGACACCCCCGAGATGATGTTATGAATCGAAAAGGATGAGTGACTAAGCCAACTCTAAAACACACACACCAGTCAACTATTAAGATCTCATAATTTTCTCAACTACACAACAATTCCTAAGTTACCAAATCTCTTTTCCCCTCATCATGTACAACCCAAAGAGAGGAACCCCATTCTCGCAAAAAAATCCCTTAAGATGTTGTACTTCTTTCCATGGCTCCAACATTACTGGATAGGAAAATTGAAATATCAATGTTGGAAGTTCTATGGATTCTCATCTATGGACAATTATTTGGACAATGTTGGAAGTTCTAGGGATTCTCAGCTATGAACAATGAGAAATCATACACATACATAGTACACTAGTATTTTTATGTGGAAACCCAATGCGGGAGAAAACCACACAATCATTTTTTTTATGTCTTTAAGAAGTACATTCATTCAAAGCACTAACTTCCTTTGTTATCCATCTCTGAATGGAAGGAAGCTCCAATCCCCTATATTCTCAGGCTACAACATGAGGGAAGCTCCAACTCCCCAATTCTTTGGCTCCATCCAGAAAGAGGCTATAACCCGCTATGTTCTCTAGATACAATTGGAAGGTGGCTACAACCACCTATACTTTCCCTGTCCAACCACGTTGGAATATAAATTCCAAATCACTGTCAATGCCACTACTTTGTCACTGTCACTACCACAACTCTACCACTGTCACATTGTCGCTGAAAACCTGTGACAACCTGTACCAATCTTCTTCAAATATTTTCTACAGATCTGTGACCTGTGTATGCTGCAACACACTGATGTTCACAAATCTATTTAATGCAACTTGTAGATGTCGACGACTCTCTTTTATGCAACTCACAGACTACTACAAAACTCTCCTAGTTTCACTCTCACCGTCTCTGTTTCTATCAAGGTGTTACTGTAAAACATGATGCTGAGAACCTGTCACTATAGTCTATCAACCAACCATATCTGATGTCATAGAACTCATATAAATTACTCAAGTATGTCTAGCACAAACCATGTAGTAGGATCACAAGTATGTCAAATTGATCATGTGTCATATAGGACACAATCACATCAACCATACATCGTACTATGCATAAATCAAATACCATAAACCATTACATCAAACCATGTGCCAAAACCTCACTAATATATAGCCTTAAACATGTACCGCTCATAAGGAAATCATATACAAATACCACTAATATATTCTTCTCACAGTGCAACACAAAATTTACCAATAAAACCAAGCTAAGTACTAGCAATGTGCCTCAATATATCTGCCTCAAACCATGCATTACAACATATACCAAACATCCAAGAGAGTATATCCCAAAACTCTCAAAGTCATGCCTCAAGCATGCTCTACAACACCTCTAAGATACAATCTCATAACATAACCATGAACATACCTTTAACTAGGTAGTATCCCTATTGTATCTGATCTCTGACAAACATACATGTAGTTTCTCCTCAGATCCTGCAACCTAGAATAAGCATCTTCCTCCTTTCCCTTTCTACAGATCCGTGCTTTCCCCTTCTACATCTCGTGGGAGTCCTCTCTTCTCTATGCCTGCGGCCCATGGATGTGCGTTCCCTCTACTTCTACACCTCATGGATAACCTTATAAACCTTGGACCAATCTCACTCTTTGCAGCTTTGAAACTTTCTCTCCTTCAGACCTTCGCTGCCTCAAACCTGTCACTTCATATTTTTCAATTGTAACTTCCCATAACACTTCACAATATAGATATTCAATGTTATCAATATTTGTTCAATAGGTCTTCATTATGTACTTATAGGAGTCCCTTGATGTCTTATTTATAATTCCCAAGTGACTTTCTTTAGGGGCTACCTTGTAACCATTTTACCTATTTTCCATCTTCTAGGGATAACCCACTTTCTTGTTACAACTAACTTTCCTTAATTAGTGAAATCATAACTTCTTTATTGCAACCAATTTACCCATAATTAATTTTTGGTTGGACCACTTTGACTATTCAACCTTCTTGTTACAAATACTTTACCCATAATTAATTTATGTCCAAACCTGTTAAGAACTGGATATCAATATAGCATAGAAAAACCTCAGAAAAAGTACTCAATGCCTTGAAAAAGAGATAATTTAAGATAATAAGCCTCTTCGAGGGGGAAACCTCCTTTTACCCCACTTAAATGTTCAAGTCCAAGATGATTCCAAAGGAAAATGTCTCCTTGGTATATATAGGAGACTAGGAGGTATAATTACAAATAATGGAATAAAGCCGACATAAATAAAATAACATTACTAATGTAATATGCCCCAATTAAGGAGTGAGCCAATATTAGGGCTTAACATGCCCCTCCCCTTGAGACAAGTGTTTTCCACAATGCTTGAGTAACTCTGGATGCTTCTGTATAAAAGACTCATCTTCCCAAGTGGAATCTTTAGCCGATAGCTTCCTCCATTTAATGAGATACTCTGAAATGGATCTATTTCTCAACTGGCGAATTCTTGTGTGAGTGATGGCTTCATTCTCCAATATGATTTTTCCTTCCTCGTCAATTTCTGGCAATATAGTTTGAACTGGGATCTTGTCGCCTATAACCTTCTTTAAGCATGAAACATAGAAAACTAGGTGTACTCGTGAAGATGCAGACAACTCCAATTTGTATGCCATAGTAACAATCTTTTGCAACACCTTATAAGGGCCATAGTACTTTGGTGATAATTTATTATCCTTCTTGGTTTGCTTGAGGGACATCTGTTTGTATGGTTGTAGTATTAAAAACACCCTATCCCCTACTTCAAAACTTCTTTCACTATGATGTTGATCTGCTTGTTGTTTCATGTGATTCTGTGCCATGGTCAGGTTGTCCTTTAAGATTTGGAGAACTTGTTGTTGATTCTCAATGTGATATTCCACTGCTTGAACCTTATATTTTTCTTTTATAGAAGAATAGATTGAAGGAGGGTGGTATCCATAAAGTTCCATAAATGGTGTCATTTTTGTTGCAGTATGAAAGGAAGTGTTATACCTCCATTCTACCAAGGGTAACCATTTGAACCATTGTGTTTGTTTATCAGAGACAAAGCAACGAAGGTAGCCTTCCATACATTTGTTCACTATCTCATTTTTTCCATCAGATTGAGGATGATAGGATGAGCTATGAGCCAATTGAGTACCCAAACAAGAAAATAATTCTGTCCAAAAATGTCCAGTGAAGATGGGATCTCTGTCACTTATAATAATCTTTGGGCTTCCATGTAGCTTTTGAATTGTCTCCATGAATGCGGTGGAAACTGTACTAGCTTTGAAGGGATGAGAGAGTGCACAAAAGTGTGCGTACTTGGTAAGTCTATCAACAATCACCATGATGACACTCTTTCCTTCAGACTTCGGTAACCCTGTGATGAAATCCATGGAAAGATCCTCCAAGTGCTGACTTGGGATGGCTAATGGTTGTAAAAGACCCGGGATCTTAATTGTTTCCACCTTATTTTACTGGCAAACCTAACATTCCGACACAAACCTTTGAACATCAGTTTTAAGGCCATCCCCAAAAAAATCCTTCTTGACTCTATGGTAGGTTTTCAAAAATCCCGAGTGCCCTCCTACTGGAGAGGTGTTCAATTCCAATAGTACCATTTGTTTGAGTTGGGAGTTCTTACATAAATATAAGTGATATTTGTACCATAGTGAATCATTTTTCCATGTAAATGTATATGATGCACTGGAATCCTGCTACAACCTTTGAATGAGAGTCCAAACTTTTTCGTCATTCTTCCATTCATCCCTTGCCTCTATTATCCAATCAGGTTGGATGATCGAGATAGCACAGAGAAAGGCCTCAACATCATCATCGTTTCTTGAGAGTGCATCTGCCACAAAATTTTTCTTCCCTTTTTTATAGACAGTTTCAAAATCATAACCCAATATCTTGGTTACCCATTTTTGTTCTGCTTCTGAAGATAGTCTTTGTTCCAAGAAGTATTAAAGACTAACATGATCTATTTTGACCTTGAAGTGCCTACCTATTAGGTAAGGACACCATTTCTTCAATGCATGTAGTATTTCCATCATTTCCTTCTCATAAATGGGTTTGTGTAAGTCCTTTCCCTTGAGTGGTCGAATTTCAAAAGCCAGGGGCCTTCCTTCTTGCATTAGGATAGCACCAATTCCATTTCCTGAGGCATCACATTCCACAATAAAGGTTTTTGTGAAGTTTGGAGTCGTCAAGATAGGAGCTTTGCACATCACCTCTTTAAGTTGTTCAAAATCTTTAGTTGCCTTTGGAGTCCATGAAAATGCATCCTTCTTAGTTAGTGTCGTTAAAGGTGCTGCTATTATTCCATAGTGCCGAACAAACTTGCGGTAGTAACCTGTCAAACCCAAAAATCCTCTAATATTCTTCAATGTTTTGGGAATCATCATGTCCATCATGGCCTTAATCTTGTTAGGGTATACCTTGACACCTTCATGATATACATATGACCCAAATACTCTACCTCCTTCACTCCAAAGAAACATTTGGATGGTTTGGCATATAGTTATTTCTCCTTTAGTAGTTGTACCACCTTGTCAACATGTCACACATGATCCTCCCAAGACTTGCTATAGATTAATATATCATCAAAAAATACTAACAAAAATTTTCGAAGGAAGGGCTTGAAAATGGAATTCATCAACCCTTGGAATATGGAAGGTGCATTTGTAAGGCCAAAGGGCATGACAAAAAATTCATAATGGACTTCACGAGTTCAGAATGTTGTTTTTGGGATATATTCTTCCTTCATTTTGATCTGATGATACCCTGAACGAAGATACAATTTTGTGAAATAGATTGCTCCATGTAGTTCATCTAACAATTCATCAATGACGGGAATGGGAAACTTATTTTTAATAGTGATCTTGTTGATATCTCTATAATACGGACACTGTTATTGGATAAATCCGTAAGTGTAGACACAAACCGATCTCCCTAGATCCACCTAGATCTAGAACAAAGCAAGACAAAATAATACTCTTTCCCTAGATTTTGACTATTGAATGAACTAGGAGGCTAGAACAAATTACATACCTTATGATCGCTTCCTTTGGTCTTTGTTTCTCTCTCTTCGCTCCAGTGCTCTCGTACAGTCAAGACCAAAACAATACAAAGCAATCGAAGTGAAGAAAGCACAATCTATTCAACAGTCAATCTATGTATATGATCAAGGAGTTATACAATAAAGTGGAACTAGCTTTATGGGAAAGGGACATATTGTTGTATCATATTAATGTGAAAGAGAGATTACAGCCATGGCCTTGATGTCGTAAGGTCCCTTCCAACTGTCCTTCGTTCTCCACAAACTTCTTGCTCCAAGGATTCTGAAACTATAGATCTGATGGCTACTCACAATCTATCTTGACAAAGCAAATCTCAAAGCCACTCCAACCAAGATGATAATTCCAAGCCAATCAAGAACAAGATCATGAACCAACAAAGCTAACTTTCACCATGATAAATCCTCTCCTTTTATAAGTTGAAGAGGATAAGGTGAGGAGGTTAGGATGATCCTACTAAATCATGAAAGCTTGTAAGATCCAAACCATTCGGATGCCACCTCACCATAGAAGTTCCTCCTTCTAGAAGATTCGAGAAAACGCTCATTTTTCCCACGTGTAGGCATTATCGCACCCTAGCTATAGAGCAACTTGTGAACATCTCGCACCCTAGCTATAGTGCAACCTGCGAGAATGGGTCATTCTCGCACCCTGCCTATATAGCAACCTGCGAACTTCCTTTTTTTATAAGGTTTTTACATAGGAAAATGCAACTTCTTTTCTCAGGAAAAGTTCTTCTCCCTTCTCTCTTGAGGAACTTGGGCCACTGACCCGTCTAAAGGAAACAGATAGTTTTACATCATTAACGATCATAGGGATGATGAAAATAACGTGTAACAGAGAGCCCCCAAAAGTATCAAGTTAGAATAGAGTGATAGCTGAAATACTTTGTCGAGTGTGTGTAAGGAACAAGGAACATTCGGTCAGAAACCTGCCAACAAATAAAGAGATACAGTACAATAATATATCATCACTGAGGTAGGCATTCTCATACTCAAAGTACAAATGACTCAAAGCATAAATTCCGACATGCGAAGATCCATGTCAAGTAAGACAGGTCATGACCACCAAACATACACTGTGGATCCATGCCAATATGACTCAAATATGAACATAGCCACAAAAAGTACACTGTGGATCTATGTGTTAAAGACTCAAATTTGAACATAGCCACCAAACATACAATGTGGATCTATGCAACAGTAAACTGAATATACTCCAACGCAACCTGGATCTATCATAAAAATATCAAGGGTCTTCATCTCTATCACTCTATAGTATGAATCTAACCATGCGAATACATGTGCTAAAGTCGAACATGGCAGAAACCACTTGATTACTGATCATTAGTGTATACCGTTAACAAGTGCGAGGAAAATCACCATTAATGTCAATGACTCCCAAGGTACTCTGGTATAATCCAACGAATGTGAATCAATGAGCTGAGGTCGAACACTCGACGAAATCTCTCGATGAAGGGTCGATAATGAAAACCCACTGTTGAAAGCGAGGAAACCTGCCATTGAGGCATGCGATTTCCAAGGTACCAATTAGTTTCTAAGTCTAATTCCTGGATAATGAGTTGAAGTCGACAAGAAAAGACTCGTCACAGGAGGGCCTTAATGTATCCCACATCAATGACATGAAACAAGTAACAAGATTTGATGTAGATCAGAGTAACAAGTAATTCAGGACTGACTCAGGGATGGCTGACGCAATAGAAGGCTTAAAGACTGCAAAAATGGTCGACGCAATAGAAGGCTTTTCGGGTTGAACATCTTTTTGAACATATTGACAACACGACAATTGTCTTGGAAATACTGACTCAACAACAAGGATCACAGACCAATTTGTAATATTATAGGAGTATGATCAGGAGACAAGTGGATTTTCCAACCTAGACACAAGGAGAGTGAAAGGGTGTCATGTTCAAAAGTGACTCTTCCACAGAATACAAGTTTAGATACATTTATTTCCCAATTTTTTCCCCACCATCTCTGGCGAGTACCTCTTTATTTTTATGCAAGCTTGAGGAGGATAACATATGCTTGTTAATTTAAGCTCATCCTTCGGACGAGTCCCTCAGAGTATGTTTAACGAACCCTAAGAAGGAGTGGTTCGGTCCCACCACGGGTCTGTCAATGTTTGTTTAACGACTCCAGAGATAGAAAACTCGAAGGTTTTTCAAGATTATAGAGTTTGGAAAAACACTTAAAAGAGAACTCTCTCAGTTCCTTTTTCGTAAGATAGTCTGTATAAGACCGAAAAAGAGATAAATTATCGCTTACCAAATGCGTACTTCAAATAATTTAGCAAGCGTGAAAAATAGCAAGGTTGCTCGACGAGCTTTTCATGTTTAGAGAGTCTGAAAAGAGCTTAAAGAGGAATCCATGGGGGTTCCTTTTTCGTATAACCTTGTTGAGCCTGAAAAAGTGATAAAACTAAGCTCGATCATGTTCTCATGTATTTACGAGCGTAAGAACGGACAAAAACGACGCTAGAGGTTTTATGTAAAAACCATAAAACAATAAAAAACAAGCCATAACGAAGAAAAACATGTCCATATCCTTGTATTTAATTATCAACGTCATCACACCTGCAATTCATTACACTCATCTTGATGTTAGGGATTAGGTTTAATCAATAAATAAGCATAAAAAACCCAAAATGACATAGTAAAAAGTAAATCAAATGAGTAAATAATCATTTTTACCACATCATTTTGCATTTCCACTATTGAGCTCCAAAACCCCCCTTTTTACCCTCCGAGTTTGGTGTCAAATTGCGGGAGCTACAAGAGAACATTCAACAAACCGTCTGCGACATTAAGGTAAGCTATTCATCCTTGACATTTTCATGGTTTAAAATTTTAATTTCATTGGTTAAAGCTGCAGTTTCAAATTGTTTTTTGAACCCTACATGCGCGTTGGCATTCTCGCAGGAAACCCATACGAGGCCTGCGAGAATGATGTGTTCTCGTAGGTGAGCCTTAAGCCACCTGCGAGGTTCTTGCACTGTGCTAATGGGGCACCTGCGAGAACCGCAAACTCCAAAAAATTTTAAATTTTTTAGCCAATAAAAAAGATTCAGATCATGAAAAAAATCATTAATCCTCCTTTGATGTTCCTTGTGCAGATATTTGGCCGTAAACATGGTGCTTGAGTGGCATGAAAGGGAACATGAAGAGGATAATGCAATGGTTGAGAATCATCCGCCTACCATAGTTGCATTAAGATATTGTGGGATCCTAAAATACTTCTACATCCCTAGTATGGTCGCCAATTTGGTTATTGGATAAATCCGTAAGTGCAGACACAAGCGATCTCCCTAGATGCACCTAGATCTATAACAAAGCAAGACAAAATAATACTCTTTCCCTGGATTTTGACTATTGAATGAACTAGGAGGCTAGAACAAATTACATACCTTATGATCGCTTCCTTTGGTCTTTGTTGCTCCCGCTTCGCTCCATTGCTCTCATACAGTCAAGACCAAAACAATACAAAGAAACCGAAGTGAAGAAAGCACAATCTATTCAACAGTCAATCTATGTATATGATCAAGGAGTTATACAATAAAGTGGAACTAGCTTTATGGGAAAGGGACATATTCCCGTATCATATTAATGTGAAAGAGAGATTACAATCATGGCCTTGATGTCGTAAGGTCCCTTCCAATTGTCCTTTGTTCCCCACACACTTCTTGCTCCAAGGATTCTGAAACTATAGATCTGATGGCTACTCACAATCTATATTGACAAAGCAAATCTCAAAGCCACTCCAACCAAGCTGATAATTCCAATCCAATCAAGAACAAGCTCATGAACCAACAAAGCTAACTTTCTCCATGAGAAATCCTCTCCTTTTATAAGTTGAAGAGGATAAGGTGAAGAGGTTAGGATGATCCTACTAAATCATGAAAGCGAGTAAGATCCAAACCATTCGGATGCCACCTCACCATAGAAGTTCCTCCTTCTAGGAGATTCGAGAAAATGCTCATTTTTCCCACGTGTAGGCATTCTCGCACCCTAGCTATAGAGGAACCTGCGAACATATCGCACCCTAGCTATAGTGCAACCTACGAGAATGGGTCATTCTCACATCCTGCCTATATAGCAACCTGCGAACTTCCTTTTTTTATAAGTTTTTTACATAGGAAAATGCAGCTTCTTTTCTCAGGAAAAGTTCTTCTCCCTTCTCTCTTTAGGACCTTAGGCCACTAACCCCTTTGAAGGAAACAAATAGGTTTATATCATTAACGATCATAGGGATGACGAAAATAATGTGTAACAGACACATATTCCATGAGCTATCTTTCTTTAATACCATTACCATTGGTACAGAGTAAGAACTTTGGCTAGGTATAATAATGCTAGCCTCTAACATTTCTTCAACCATGCACTCAATTTCACTCTTCTGGGCGTAAGGGTATCTGTATGGCCTGATGTTAGGAGGAACACTCCTAGGAATTAGGTGAATTTCATGATCATGATTTCGAGTGGGTGCAAGACCTTTGGGAATATCTTCAAATACTTTGGAATGCTTATCAGTGATCCCTTGGAGATCTTGAGGAATAGATGGCTTAGATGTTTGAACATATAGTAAGTATAATTGTGCAATAACGCCTTGATGCCCCTTTTTCAATAATTTTGTCATGCCATTAGAGTTTATCACCTTACCAGGTTTCCCTGTGATACCTCTTAACTCAATTTCATTTCCTTCCAATCAAAATTTCATGAAAAGTTCTTGAAAATTAAAAACCATTGTTCCTAATGACTGTAACCATTGGATTCCTAGTACAACATCTACACCACCCATGGGTATAGAAATCATTGGACTATTCATTACATATTCTCCCATAGTAAGATTGATCTTATTGCATTTTCCTAAGCAATTGATAGTTCCTCCATATGCAATCATTACTTGAAACTCTGGCGCTGGATATACAAATCAATTGAGAGCTTTGGCTAATTTATAGTGAATGAAATTATGAGTACTTCCAGAATCAATTAGGAATATTACATTTTTCTTTTTGATGTATCCTTCGATCTTGAGGGTTTGAGGAGTGCTAATTCTAGCCAATGAATTACACGATATCGTGGGAGTCAACTCTTCAGACGAAATTGATTCTAGGTTTTCATCTTGAGATGGTTCTTGTTCTTGTTCTTGTTCTTCCTCTTCACAATCTATGTAGAATAATTTCTTCTCACCACACTTATGTCCCTTTCTGTACTTGATCTCACAATTAAAGCATAAACCTTTTTCTTTTCTTTCCTCCAATTGTTGAGGTCTCAACCTTATAGGTTGAGGTGTTTTAGAAGAAGGATCATTGTTCTCTCTATAGATGTTAGGATTGGTCCTTCTAGTATTCATAGACATATTTTTACTTTCAACATTTCTTGCCACCTTAAATGCATTCTCCAATGATTTGGGTTCCCAAAGGCGAACCTCATGTTAAATTTTATCCTTTACAGTTCCTATGAATACATCAATCAAGTGCTCATCTGGAATATCAGTTACCTTTATATTCAATCTTTGGAAGTTCTCAATGTGCTCGGTAACTGAACCCTTTTGCTTGAGATTTATCAATTAGCTAAAGAAGGTATTGCTCCTTGTATCCTCATAGTGTGTTATCATTTCTTCCATGAAAATTGTCCAAGTGATGAGTGATTTGCGAGAACAAAGCCATTGATACCATACAAATTGATTAGGTTCTAAATATAAAGAAGCAATTTGTACCTTTTGTGTATGTGGCATATTATGTAGATCAAAGACTTTATCCATCTGAAGTATCCATGTGATTGGGTCCTTGCCATCAAACTTCCTCATATCGATCTTAGGAACGTGGTTGGTCTTCAACCCAAAGTTGGAGTTTGTCAATTCTTGATTCACCTTCCTTGTGTCCTCATCACGAATTTCATGAGATGCATTTTCACTTTCAGGTGTCTTCTCTGTTACAAAATTTTTCAATACTTCCATGATCTCCTCTTTTAAACCATCCATCTTTGCCTCCAACTTAGCTTCCATCTCTTGTAGTTCATCTTTTGTTACTATCTTCTTTTGTAAATCATTTATGTCCCTACGCATTTCTTCACCTTCATCAAGAGTCCAAATAGGATTGTCTAGAGGCTCATTTGGTGTAGAAGTTCCTTTTTTGGGTGGCATGTTGGCCAAGTATCACTTTTGAACCTTGATTTTGAGGTGGTTCAGCTAGACAATATTTCTTCTATTGTATCTCCCAGGTTTTGACCCTTCTGGGCATGAAACCTTATTTTATGTAGTTATCTGATATTTCTTCTCTGCAATGCCACAGGTCTGATCAAAATTGGATGTGCAAAGTGGAATTTACGATAACTTCCCCACAACTTGAGGATTTTTGGCCTTTCAAGGATATCTCACTTGTATAGCGTTCCTCGCAAAAAATAATTGATATAAAATTATGAAACTCGTACCAGAAATACTACAACTTGTCCACTATCCAATGAAACTAGTCCCACTGAATTTGGATACTCTAGGAAGAAGTTATGATTGTTTTACATAGAATACCTTCTTGAGACTAGTCAATAGGACTAGTTAGATACCCTATCTTCCACAGGGTGTATATACAAATTTAAAGTGACCCAGAATCTGAAATTTTTACCATAGATACCTTACGAATTTCTGTGAATAACCTATGGAGTTTAGGGTCTGAAACATTACATAAAATATTTTATAGCAAAAATTCCGCTATGACTCAGTTCAAGATGATTCCAGAACCCTATATTGTACAGGTTGTATCTTCGAAAGTATAAGGCCTCAAGAGCTGAAATTTTAACCCAACGTACCTTGATCCATACCTTGATCCATAAATTTTAACCCAACGTACCTTGATCCTAATTCAATCAATGGAAAAATTCATGCTCATGCTCTCCCTGTGATAATTTCTCCTCATCAATGTTTCTATATCTCCCCCTTTGACATGAATGGAAAAGGGTATCTCCCTTTGGGGCTTCTCCCCTTGAATGAACTCTCCTTATGGATGCTCTCCCTGTCTGCACTGTCCTTTGAGCTACTCCCCCTGTCTAATATGACCTTGGGGATGCTCCCCCTGTATTCATTCCTCTGATTACTCTCTCTCTCCCTTTGACAAAGGATTAACTCACCCTGTTGATATGTCTCCTCCTGACACTATAACTTCTCTAACCAATCATGGGAAAAATATTAAATCCCCTTGTGGGTATGTCTCCCCGTTTTTATTGATATTCCTTTCTGGATCTCTCTCTTTGATTAATTATCTACACGTTTATGTGTAGATCAATGTAGGTCTTCTTGTACCTGCTTCTTTTTGGAGTTATTTTCCATTGATGTTTCCACTTGTAAATCACTGACATACATAAAAATCATTCAAGATTAAGCATTCAAAGTTTAATCATTCAAAGATTCCTTTATCATAATCATCCAACTGTCAGTGAGATAGTCTCTAGATAAATATCTAAACCAATATGTTCTGAACTCATGCTCTCATCCACTGACATATATCTATTTGAACATGCTAAATGTTCTTAATAAGGTTATAATTCTTGTTTTGATTGTTATGGCAGCAAGGATAAATGTTGACTAGTGTCCAAATACACGGGAATAAATAAAGGACATGGCACATGTTACCTATGTAATTATTGTTGGTAGTGTAATGTATGCGATGATCTACACTCGACCAGACATTCCCCAAGTAGTGGGAGTTTTAAGAAGGTACATGTAGAAACCTCGAAAGGAGCACAAGATAGTTGTCAAGATAGTATTTGGGTGTTTGTGTGGCACGCAGGACTATGCTATATGCTACCAAGGAATATCTGGAGGTGAAAGTGGTAAATTAAATGTACATGGCTTTGTTGACACCGACTGGGCTGGAGATATGGATCGATGGAGGTTGACCAAAAAATATGTCTTCATGATTTTCGATGGAGAAAAAAGTTGTATGAGTAAGAGACAAGCAATAGTAGCCTTGTCAACAACAAAAATTCAATATATAATGGTCACTCATGGAATCAAGGAAGCAGTATGGATGTAAAGTATGTGTTCAAGATTTGGGTTTGAATAGACAGTTGTGATGGTAAGTTGCGATAGTCAAAGGAAAATATTTCTCAAAAAGAACCCTACTTATCATTCAAACACTAAGCACATTGATGTACAATACCATTTCGTAAGAGATATGGTGTAAAGTAACAAGGTGCTAGTAGAGAAAGTAGACGCAATGGAAAACATAGCAAACTTGTTGACCAAGTCTATGAGTGTTGTGAAGTCTTCTTGGTGTAGAGAGGCAATGGGAATTCCTTCCCTGGTTCTATGAATGAAAGTTCAGGAATATCTTGGTTTTAACAAAGAAGAAAACAAGTGGGAGTGTAACGTACCCCAAATTTCCTAAATAAAATAAAAAAATTGTTAGAGGGCATTAAAGTCCCTTGAATCTCCAACATTGTTCGCGACCCAGAGATAATCCATTATATATATTATTCTTGTAATGTATGCATAGCATTTTTACTTCTTTGTCATTATCCTTATTAAAGTTTGAAGGAAATTTAAATTCCACTTGTCTCTTACATTTATATTTCATTATAGCGTCGTTATTGGATTATAAATCACACACTTATTTGTATTGAAGAGTTTGGTTACCAAAAATATCCTCTTTGACTTCTTGTGATCTAAGATGCTCAATCCTCAAATATGTATGAATACCTAGAATCCTCTTTCCGAGATATTTCCAATGACTACTTCCTTTCTCAATTATGAGCTTTGAGCAGAAAGCTATGATCCTTAAAACTTGTGCTTTTTATCTTATGCATTCCTTGTTTAGTTGATCTCTTTTCTATAAGCTAATGGATCTTAGATATTTGCTGGACCCTACCAAAAAGTTTCCAGGTCTTCAGTACCTCTTTTGATGCCAGTTTGAACCATACGAAACCCACGGGTTTCCTTCCTAACCCCCTTTCCCTTCTTTTACACAGTTTTCAGGAACTAGCCCTTTTTATTCATCCCTTAATTTCATGTGACCATGGGCTATGACCCGATGCTATTGGATAGGTGCTTATCCAGAGACTTGAGAGCTTTGGGACTCTTAAATGTCGACTTCAGAAGCTCTTGATACTTCGTGCCTTATTTCTCTCGAACACTGAATTGGCGAACTTCGTGAAGTGGGGTGGATCAAAGGTCCACAGATTCCTCAAAAACTGATGGTTGAGATTTATTACGAAACTCCAGGCTTAGAAAGTTCTAGGCTATCCATACTCTCCAAACTTCCAGAGTGATTAGTCTCTAGACTATGGTATCGGTTTCCACGTACCTTCTACCGATCAACGGTCGATATTAACTCCGACCTCTGGGAGTTCTCGACTCAATGCAACTACAACACAATTCCTCTGGAGTACGAAGTCTTTAGACCTTGGGATCAGGCGCCACACGTCCACCAGGGCCCATAGTCTCTGTGCTTGAACTGATAAATACTGAAAACGTCACATCAAATTTAGTACTTTTCAAATTGTAGGGACATGGGTTGGCATTTTTGGAGCAACCTACTGATCGTTCCACAATTGTCCCCATGCTGAAACGCACCCCTTCTGGGAAACTATGGTTTGGATTATGGGACCACCCTGTATAACTATTTTCCGTGCAACTTCGATCTCTAGAATGCCTCCCGACCATCGATCTTGATAGATCATGATCAAAGTTAATGCAACCCCAATCTAGCTAACTTCTTCGCCAAGTTTAACTACCTTGTGCCACCACCCAAAGTTTTTTTTTCAAATATGGATCATTAGATGAATTCAAGTTGCTCGATTTTTATTCGGGGAATCTCACTCCTGGAGAATTGAGAATTGGGAAAGAATAACCCAAATTCCCGAAGGCCAAAATGAATCTAGACCATTGATCTAGAACTTATCACAGTTGTTAGATCCAGGAGGAGGATATGTGCCACGACAGGATATCTATGTCAGCATACCATATGTTGGCCCTTGACCAAGTTTTGAGGAACAATTGGTCATATTTGACCATTTTTGGGGCTTCGATAGCCTATCAAATATGGAGCACAAGGTGAAGCAAATATGATGGAAGCTAGACCCCCTTTTTGGGTCCTTTTTGGGTTTTTGGGGATAATGTAACGGGACCGAGATGTCGACCCATGGGTTTACCCATGTTTAGGCCCCTTTTTGTAATGTATAAGTAGAATTCTAGGCTATGTAAGAAGGAACCTTTTTTAGGACACTTGAGAAGTGGCTTAGTGCTAAGATCTGATTTGTGTGATATACTTGCAAAGCCGAGTGCAAGTATTGTATGTGCTGAGTGTTGATTAAGGTTGGTTGTCATTGATGTCAACCCTTGAAGAAATCTCCGTAGCAAAAAGGCTTGGGTAATGGACCCAATATTGTTTGATGTAAATATGACTCATTATTGTTTTTTCATGGTTGATAAGAACTAAATATGGATGAACTCCAAAGTGGTCCCCTTATGGTGAAAGCCCTCACTGGAAGACGCTTTGTGGAGTAAGAGAACCCATGCTTAATTGTGGAATAATGAGATGAAGGAAAGCAATTTTTTTAGGGAAAATATTCTAGATGGATAGTTCTTGTCATTTCATTTCCAGTGGTATGTGGAACGTCACATAATTCCACATGGTTAGAGAGTTATGGCCATGAGAAGTTGGAGACCCCAGGTTTGGGTAATGGACCCAAGTTTGTTTGATGGGTAACGGTATGAGTTATGATATATTTTTAGATAATACTATTCTATATGAATATTACATGTCATTCCATTTCTGGTGGTATGTACAACGCCACATAACTCCTCACAGTTTGAGAGTTATGGCCTTACGAAGTTGGAGGACCCTCATATGTCATCTAGAAGCCCCAAAAGGTCAAAGTAGTCAAAGTGGTTTAAGAGATTTTAAAAGGTAAATAATAAAGTGAAGTGAT